>CAUYPK010076952.1:0-18985 GCA_963574355.1 Loris lydekkerianus
TTCTCTTGAGGAAGGCTTGCAGTGCTATAAATTTCCCTCTTAGAACTGCCTTTGCAGTGTCCCAGAGGTTCTGATAGTTTGTGTCTTCATTGTCGTTTTGTTCCAAAAATTGGCAATTTCTTTCTTAATCTCAACTCTGACCCAGCTATCATTCAACATAAGGTTATTTAACTTCCATATTTTTGTATGAGTTTGCAGGTTCCTGTTGTTACTGAGCTTGAGTTTTATTCCATGATGGCCCGAGAAGATGCATGGAATAATTTCTATTCCTTTAAATTTACTGAGATTAGACTTGTGACCAAAGATGTGATCAATTTTGGATTAAGTTCTGTGGGCTGATGAGAAGTATGTGTATTCAGCTTTGTTTGGATGAAATGTTCTGTAGATATCTGCTAAATCCAAATGCTAGACGGTTAGGTTTAAATCTAAAATTTCTTTGCTCAGCTTCTTGTTGGAGGATTGATCCAATACTGCCAAAGGAGTGTTGAAATCTCTGACTATTATGGAGCTGGAAGATACCAAGTTGCTCATGTCTGTTAGAGTTTCTCTTATAAATTGAGGTGCTTTCTGGTTGGGTGCATAAATATTAATGATTGAAATCTCATCATATTGGGTATTACCCTTAACAAATATGAAGTGACCATTCTTGTCCTTCTTCACTTTTGTTGGTTTAAAGCCTATTGTGTCTGCCAATACAATTGCAACACCTGCTTTTTTCTGATTACCATTTGCCTGAACTATGGATGACCATCCTTTCACCCTGAGTTTGTATTTGTCTTTTAAGTTAAGATGTGACTCTTGTATGCAGCAAATATCTGGCCTGAGTTTTTGTATCCAGTCAGCTAACCTATGCCTCTTTAGAGGACAGTTTAAGACGTTCACATTAATGGAAAATATTGATAAGTGTGGTAAAATTTTGGGTATCGAGTTTTTCAAAAGTCCAGTGGGCATTTTGAATCCTTTCACCATTGTGGAAGTTGGAGTTTGATCAGAAGTTTCTGAGTGAGTTTACTTTGTGGTATAGGATTGGGTTGGTCATTATGGAGGATAGGTCTGAGAATATCCTGAAGAGCTGGTTTGGTTATGGCAAATTTCTTTAACATATGAATGTCATTAAAGTATTTAATTTCTCCATCATAAATGAAACTCAGTTTAGCTGGGTACAAGATCCTGGGTTGAAAGTTATTTTGCTTTAGGAGGTTAAAAGTTGATGACCACCCTCTTCTAGCTTGAAAAGTTTCAGCAGAGAGATCTGCAGTCATTCTAATATTCTTCACTTTGTACGTAATGGCTTTCTTTCACCTGGCTGCTTTGAGAATTTTCTCCTTCATATTGACTATAGTGAAGCTAATTATGATATGCCTGGGGGATGTCTTATTGGGGTTGTATCGTGCTGGGGTTCTGAAGCTGTCTGCTATCTGAATTTCAGAATCTCTAGGCATGTCTGGAAAATTCTCCTTTATAATTTCCTGCCCATTGAGGTCACCTCATGGGTTTCTGGAATCTCAATGGTTTGTATATTGGCCTTCTTCAAATTATCCCAGAGCTCTCTGAGAGAATGATCCATTTTTGCTCTCCATTTCTCTTTCTCTTTGAGAGTTTGAGAGCGTTCAAAGGCTTTATCTTCAATGTCAGAAATTCTTTCCTCTGCTTGCTCCATTCTGTTGCTGAGGGATTCCACTGTATTTTTCATATCTTTGAAGGCTGCAAATTCTTGCTTCAGTATTTCTAAGTCTTTGGTGGTTTTGTCTTTAAATTCGTTGAATTCTTGAGACAAGTTTTGAATTTCTCCTCAAATTCCTAGTTCCACTCTATTAATTTTGTCTGCAATCCAAATTCTGAATTTGATTTCTGACATCTCAGCCAGTTGTTTATGAATGGGATTTTCAATTACATATGCCATATCTTTCCTGGAGGGGGTTGATCTATTCTGGTTATTCATGTTACCAGAGTTTTTCCACTGATTCTGCTCCAAAAACCTTTGGTTTTTCCCCTGGGGCTTTGTCAAGGGCCCATACAGTGTTGTGACCTGAGAAACTGGGGCCCTGTCTGGTGTGTGGGGCTAAGTGGTTCTGTCTTGTTTTCAGCTGGTTTCTGTTCGACCCTAGTGAAACATTTACTCTGGGTTGAAGTCTCAGCGATGGAGAAAAACCAGCAATTATGTGACCCCACCCCCCTCTGGTACCAATTGGAAAAGGAAAATCAAACCTTCCTACAGCCGTACACCCAGGGCACCCCCTGAAAAGTCCTCAGTCTATTGGTTCAGTTCAAAAGGTCCAAATTGATTGTCTCAGTCGGCACCTGTCTCTGGTGGGAGAGTTCAAGAGGTCTCTGGGAGCTTGGTCACAGGGGTCTGGTGACTACTCTGATTTTGCCTACTCTAGTGCTGCGTGGTGTCAGGAGGAGCCATCCAGCAAAGAGATCAGTCTGGGAAGGTTGATGCCTCCTTCCCCACGTTGCCCCTCTGTTGGATCCAGTCACTGATATTACTGCAGATGGCTGACCCAGTTGCCTTTAGTGAACAGATACTCAGGGTTTGAGCCTGCCTGAATTGCAAGGAAATCTGCCAGGCCTCTGCACTCTGCCACTATCCAGCAGGAGGATGTGAGGCCTGACATCCTCGGGTGCTTGGTAAAGGTCGGGGGGTGTTCACTGAGGCTCAGGCCTGCCCCTGATTGATGTTACTGACAGAACAGAACAGAACAGAAAAGAACAGAAAAACTTTGCAGGATTCTGTCTCTGTTCCTGCTAAAATCGCCTGCAGAAGATTAGCTGTTCTGAGTTAGGTTACCTCTCTGAGTCGACCCCACCCTGGAAGCTTCCTAGGTTTGTGAGTAGCCTCAGGCAAATCCTTTACTTACGGGTGGCCTCCTCTGGTTGCCCAGGGAGACGGGGGTGTGGCTTCAGAATATCCAGGAGTGAGTCATTTTGCTGTTAAAAAAAGAACGGCTGTTGATCCACCTCCGGGACCTGCTGCCCTGGTGGTGCTCACACCCAGCCAACCTTTCTCTTCTTGCTCCCGCACCCCAGAGTCAGCACTGACCAGCCTTAGTTTATGCTCTGTCCACACCCCTCGAGATATCACCCCAAAATCAAGACTCCTAGGGGACAGGCCTCCAAGTGTCAGAGCGAGGGCAAAGGAGAGTGCTGGAAGCCCAGAGCTGCAGGTAGCAAGCACATACAGTTACACACAGTTTTATGCCTGGCCACACCACTGCCAGAAGACAGGTGCCACTCCACGTTCCAGGGAACCGCCACTCTGGAGTGGTTCCCTTCCAACTGACTGTCCTCTCCTCGCTACTGCGCCCCAGAGTCAGCACAGCTCAGGCACTGTCCACACCCCATGAGAAATCACCCAAGAATCCAGACTCCTGGGGGACAGGCCCCCAGACTCCAGAGCGAGAGTGTAGGGGAGTGCTGGGAGCTCCGTGCTGCAAGCGGGGAAGGTACACAGTTTCACTCAGTTTTATGCCTGGCTGTATTGCTGCCCAAGGAGGGCTGCTGCACCACGCCTCAGGGAAGTGCTGCCCTGGCATGGCTCCCCCTCAGCCGACTGCCCTCTCCTCGGTCCCGTGTCCCAGGGTCAGCACTGACCAGCCACAGCTTGGGCACTGTCCATACCCCTCGAGAAATCACCCAAGAATCTGAACTCCTGGGGGACAGGCTGTGCTGGGAGTTCAGGGTTGCAGGTAAAGAATATTTGTAGTTTTATACAGTTTTTTACAGTTTTATGCCTGGCAGCAGAACATCATGGCACCCTAGTAGGGGAGGTAGGTCCAGTTTTTAGAAGGTCTCTCCTGTGGACTGTAGTGGGAGGGCCTTTGATTTCTGCCTGTTTGTTTGTTTGTGGGGCTCTTGAGCCTGTCTCATGGGGGAGGGGGGACTCCCGTCCACTTGGTAATGGATTTTATACCTTTTGTTTGCATCCTTGTGATTGCAGCTTGCCTCAGCAGGGTTGATGTGCGTTTTTCAACCTTCTCTCTTGGTGCAGCTCAAATCCATCAGGTTACTTGCTAAATTTTTGTCCCTTAATTCTTCTGGACGGGAGCCTCTGTGGAAAGCTGGCTTCAGTCTGCCATCTTGTCTCCTTCCTCAGTAGTCCACTTTCTTATGAAATCCTACCCCTGATAAAGACATCAGTCATGATAGCAGTAAAAGGTCATGAATCCTTTATTTAGAAAAATTAATTAGTATCTTCAGTAAACTAATAAATATATAATATTTTATTAGACAGACTCTGTGGCATCTTTGGAATATATGTAATCAGCACTTTTGAAGTTTATGTTACATATATGCAATATCAGCCTTTTCTAAATCTAAAGCATTTTCCTCCTCTGAATATAGCAAGACAATTTTCAAGTGGGGACTCAAGATATTAATTATAATGAAGGACATAATTACATATTAAGAGACTGTAGTGTGGACAGCAAGTGCTCCCTTTATTTCCTCCTTACATACAGATTTTAATACATGATAAACCATTAGTTTAAATTTGGTGTCTGTCACTTTATTTTCTGTCCTGCTTTGTCGCACAATTATGGGAGTATATTCCCCCGTTAGATATAAACCTGAAGTCAGGGGTCGCGTTTTATTTACCTTTATACCTACCACTTATTACACACTATGTTGCAGAAGAGTTATTTGCCTCAGTGCCTACTTGTTGAATAAATGAAGTAAATATGTATGTGCCTTCTGTAAGGAAAGGCTTTGCAACTTCGTAGTTTCTCCTTTTATTTTATTTTTTGAAAGACCAATTAGTAGTAAGGAAATTTATGAAAGCTATATCATTTCCTACTGTTGACTTAGCTTTTAGCAGTCTTGGCCAACATTAGACTATGAACAAGAAAGTTTTGAATATTGAACTAGGGGTTGGGTGGTATCTCAGGGTGGGCTTGACTTGCATTTCTCTGATGATTAGGAACAATGAGCATTTTTTTATAGGTTTGGTGGCCATTCATCTATGTTCTTCAGAGATTACTCTGTTCATGTCTCTTGCCCACTTAGAAATGGGATTGTTCACTCTTTTCTTATCGATTAATTTGAATTCTCTATAGGTTTGAGTTATCATCCCTTTGTCATATTTGTAGTGTGCAAATATCTTCTTCCATTTTGAAGGTTGTCTATACACTAGGTGTATCCTTAGCTGTGCAGATGCTTTTTAGTTTGATCATGTCTCATTTATTTATTTTTGGTGTTGGTGAAATTTCCAAGGGGGCCTTATTCATAAAATCTTTTCCCAGGGCAATATAGTCAAGAATTTTCCCCATACTTTCATCTCAAATTTTTATTATTTTTCTGTCTTAAATTTAAATATTTTATCAGCAAGAGTGAATTTTTATAAGTGGTAAGAGGTGCAGGTCCAATTTCAGTCTTTAACATGTGGCTAACAGGTTTTCCCTGCACCATTTATTAAATAGGAATACTTTTCTGTACTCTCTGTTTTTGTTTGTTTTATCAAATATCAGATGGTGATATGTGGCTTGGTTTATCTCTGGGCTCTCTAGTCTATTTATAGATCTATATGTATATTTTTGCCATGCTGTTTTGATCACTGACTTGTAGTATAACCTTGACTTTGGTAAAGTGTTGCCTCCAGATTTATTTTTGTTTCTTAGAATTGCATTGGCTATGTGAAACAATTTTCTGCCTCTGAAATGAAGTACTATTTTTTTTTCAAGTTCTTCAAAGTAGGACATCAGTATTTTGATGGGGAATGCATTAAATCTATAGATCACTTTGGGTAGTATGGGCATTTTAACAATGTTGATTCTTCCCAGCCATGAGCATGGTATGTTCTTCCATTTGTGAACATTTTCTGCTATTTCTTTTGTCAGAGTTTTATAGTTCTCTCTGTAGAGATATTTTATGTCCTTTGTTAGGTATATTCCTAGGTATTTCATTTTCTTTGAAGCTACTGTAAAGGGTATTAAGTGTTTGATTTGATTCTCAGCTTAACTATTATTGGTATATATTATGGCTACTGATTTATGAACATGATTTTGTATCCTGAGTTGTTACTGTATTCCTTAATCACTTCTAGGAGCCATGAGTTTGCTAAGTATAAGATCATATCATCAACAAAAAGCAAGAGTTTGACCTCCTCTGCATCATTTAAATATCCTTGATATCCTTTTCTTGCCTGAATACATCGGCTAAAACTTACAGAACTATGTTGAATAGCAGTTGCAATAGTGGACATCCTTGCTGATTCTACCCTGCTTCCCCAAAAATAAGACATCCTCCGAAAATAAGACCTACTTACAGGCAAGATAAGACGTTCCCTGAAAATAAGACCTAGCGTATCTTTGGGAACAAAACTTAACATAAGACACTGTCTTATTTTTGGGGAAACAGGGTAGTTTTAAGTAAAATGCTTTCAGTTTTACACCTAGTTCCAGTAAGAATAACCTACATCACAAAGTTTCAAAGCTCAGATACGAACACAAATGTAGAGAGAAGGGAACACTTTTACACTGCTGGTAAGATTGCAAATTCATATAGCCTCTATGGAAAGAAGTATGGAGAATCCTCAAAGACCTAAAAATAAACTTTCCATTTGATACCACAATCCTATTACTAGGTATGTATCCAGAAGAAAAAAAAAATCATTTTACCATAAGGGCATTTGCACGTGAATGTTCACCACAGCTCAATTTACAATCAGCTAGATGTGAAATCAACCCAAGTGCTCATCAATCCATGAATGGATTCTTAAACTGTGGTATATGTATATGTGTACCATGGAATGCTGTACAGCCATAAAAAGATAGAGACTTTACATCTTTTGTATTAATCCATATGTAGTTGAAGGATACTCTTCTTAGTAAAGTATAACAGGAATGGAAAAACAAGTATCTAATGTATGTGATACTAATAAGAAACTAATAGATGAACAACTATATGCCCACAGGAGAGAAAAATACAATAAAATTCAAGTGGGAGGTGAGGGGTTGAGGAGATATTGGGAGAAGGGAGGAGGAATGTTGTGCTCTCACCTAATGGGCACAGTGTCAGGGTATACAGCACATCCCCTGAGTGAAGGGCTCAATTACAACTTGAACTTTACCTAACAAACACAATGTAACATAATCATATATACCCTCATGTTCATTTGAAATAAAAATTTAGTATAATATCCTTAAATCTAAAAGAAAAAAGAAAAGAAAAGAAAAGAAATATTGAACTAAAACATCTCAGATTTTTTTCAACAAAATTAGTGTTGATCTTCAAAGCAATAAACTCAGGAGTCCATTAGTTTTTCTTTATCAATGCTTCATTCCTTGCCTCAAAAAATCTTGACAAAAATTTAATTGATTTCCAAATAAGACTGTGCAGGTTTTTCTACTAAGTAAGCCTGGCTTTTTTTTTTTTTTTTTTATAAATTTATCTGGTCATTCACCAGTAGGAATGAATGACTTCAAATTTTAAAAATACTTACAAAATTTCTATCATAATGGAGGGAGAATTCAGACTTACATGAAAAAGTGCTCATTTGCATGTGAAAATTAAGATTTTAAAAGTAATTATCAGTTCATTAATGAGGAAAGCAATTTCTTCATAACAATGATGCTGTCAGTAGAAAGAAAAATGTCCCTAAAAGATGATTGAACAATGTAACAGATTACATTTGATTGAACAATGTAACTATTTTCAAATGTGCATTATTAACTAAGTTTCAAATAGCCTTTTTGTCCCCTCCTTACTAAAAGTGCCTTTCCCTTCCTTAGTAAAAGTCCCTTTCTCTTTCCCTGGAGAGTATCACAAGACCTCTCCTCCCCTCCCCAAGAATCACGCTGCCTTATCAAATGGTTATGGGGTGATACTTGTCAGAGTTCTCAGGCTGTACTCACGTAAAAAGTGAAAAGGCCTGAAATCTTGAGTTACGGAAATAGGGCATGATGGTGGCTATTGAATTTACTTGCTTCTTGAAAAGAAGTCTTAAGGCATAGTTTTGGTTTGTTGTTAATTGTTGTTTAATTCTGTGTCTGTGACCTTTATTTTCCCCATAAAAACCCAAATTCTAATAGTCACATTATCAACATGTAATACATTCTAAAGTATATGTGATATTCCACAGTCAGCATCTCCAGAGTCATTCACAATTCTCAATCATTTGATGTATGTGCAAAACTAAGCATTTCCACAAATGTTGCCTTTTCCTCCACCAGATGTTTTTTAATCAGAATACAAATCAGGGTGAGTTTAGTCAAGGGACCCATTTTCTTCTGGTGGTGATTGCATTAGTTGCCACATGGGAGTCTAAAGTCATGTACTTGGGGTCACATTTTCCTTGATCCAGTTCTGCTCCTGCCATTGGCAATATCAGCAGCTGTGATTTTTATAAATATCCCCAGGTGACAGAACTTAGCATTTCATTTGGAGGGGAAAAACAGTAAAAAGGGATGGAAGACTTACTATTTCTATAATGTTTATGACTTTCCCAAGTACCATATACATTAAAAGAACAAATATCATCTAATCCTGCCTGCCCAGAATAGGAGCAGAGGGCACCATGCAGGGTTTATCACTCAGGCAATATTGCATGAACAATTACTTTTCTACCCCAATGATCTATCATATTAAAAAACGTTACAGTTATTCAAAATCTTTTTCCAACCTCTGTCCTGCTCAATGCTATTGTACGTGTTCTTTTTATGATCCTCTTTGTTCCTTATTCTTTTCCAGATCAAGGAGAAATCAGTGCTTTAAAACAATCTTTTCAAGGTTGTATCACAAAACAAAAAGATCATTTAAAAAAATCTGAACTATTACTTAAAAGGACAAATGCTAATTTCTCTGAGGACAAATGCTAATTTCTCTGAAAACTTGCTTATTTGTTTTCTTAGCGTGCAACCAGAAGTGAGTCCATGTGCTTGAATTCTCTGAGATGCTAGCGCTCTGAGAACAAACGTATCAGCCATTTTATTTTGTGTGTTGAGTTTGAACAGTGTTCTCCTGGGGATGAGGGCTCAGTTGTGACAGTTTGCTATTTATGTTCCTATTATTTTAGCTAGATCCTTCTCTCCCTTACACAAACTCTACAGGGTCTTTGTCCAGCTAGTACTTTTGAAGGAATCTGATCTCTTTTAAAAGCTTTGAATGACAAACATCTTGTTAGATCTGTCGGCAAAAGGAGTTTTTGTGAAGCAGGTAAATAAACAACACCTGTTCGGAGGTGTGCTACAGCCCTTAAATCCTAAAGACACATTGCAAGCTCTAATTTAGTCTATAATTCCAAACCAGTTTAATGTGGAAGCTCTTGATTTACAGTGTTAAAAAATGTTTTTAGAAAATGTTTGCTTTTATTTCTGTGGATTCCACCCACCTGCCTCACAAGCCTCACAAGCCTCACTTATGCTAGGCTCTTCTTGTGTGTGCACACCTTCTTGATTTGATCCTCTGCAAATAATAATATTGCCACATGCTGTCTTTCATATTGTAGATGGCTTGGTGAAAATAGGAACTTGCCGTTTCAGTCACAGGTAAACTTGAGGGCAACAGACATGAGTAAAAGGGTTGGGTCCAGCTTTTATTTCTTGAAACTTCTCCTTGGTTTGCGACTGAGTATCCTTGAGGTTGAGGTCAGCTGTAGCAGCCTTGCCCCCTCTATGCTAACTCTTAGGGGTGCAATACAAACCCTGGAGTGTGGGTGGGAAATTTTATCTGCCACTAAACTCTAAATAGTCTTTGTGCAAATGAAGAATCCAAAAGTTTGTCACTTCATTTTAGCATCTGTCAGTTTAGTAGTTTATTGCACTCTCTATATAGTTGTAGTTATAGGGTTATAGTTTCTGTAAATACTCACATGATTTTTAACACGAAAGTTGTTTTCTTTTAAAGACCAGTTTTCCTTTGTCAGTATAAGCAACAGTTATGTCTAGTGAGTATCCCCAGAGACTTTCCAAATAGGGTAAGACAAAGGTTCTGGGGACTAGGATGTGTTTGTATCTTTTGAGAGGCCACCATGCGGTCACTACAGATGGTTATGTATGGATCATAATTTAAAAAAATAATGTTTTATAAACATAATTTAATGACATTGAAAATATTGCCATTCAAATTGAGTTTGAATTTTTACTTTCTCTCATGGCCCTCTGTAATCTTTTGTCATTACAATAGAAAGCAGGTTTCTTTGAAAACAAGTGAAATCATGTCACTTCTCTGCAGAAAACCTCTCAGTGATGCCCACACCATCCTGCCTCCTATTGCATACATCATGGAAAGCCAGATGTTTATGCCCATCTACTGGACCCTTCAAGATCTGCTTCCCTACATTCTCTCCTTTCAGATCTCATCTGTCAAGTTTGTTGTTCTTTGGGCCTCTCAGGTGAGTTCTCACCTGTGCATTGCTGTTGCTTCTACCTGAAATGCTTTGCACTATGATATTTCAAAAGCTTTCAAATTCGCTTCCCAGTCTTTTTTTAAACACTGACTTCTCTCTCTCCTCCTCCTCCTCCTTCTCCTCCTCCTTCTTCTTTTTTCTTTTTCTCTATGGTTGTCAGTTGTCCCTACTTACTTTATTTTTCTCCAAAGTGCCCAGCACTTTATAACACAGTATATAGTTTGCTTATTAATTTTCTGTATTATACATCACACCCCACTAAATAGGAAGATCCAGGAAAAAGGGATTTTTGACATTTTACTAACTACTGTATCTCTGAAGATAAAACAATGCCTAAGACATATGAGGTCCTAAATAAATATTAGTTGAGTGAAAAAAAATCTATGAAGAATTAATCAATGTGTTCTTAAATCTATACAAATGTTGAAGAGAAGCATATAAACTGACATTTTTATACTCGATACTTATCCTTTTGAATATATTTGATATAAACCAGTGTTCTAGTTAACATAAAAATATGACTTAAGTCTCCAATATGTGTCAATGAAAGAAATATCTCTTTGTAAAATTAAGTATGCAATTAAAAATTAAATAAGCAATATTTGGCAGAGGAAGAGGTCTGCTTAGAAAAAATTCAGGTGGGAAGTATGAAGGGGAAATTTGATTCATAAAAATGCTTTTGGCTTAGGCATAGAGATATAACTAATATATAACTCATTTTCTATCTAGTTTTTAGTTTACTTAATGTGGAGTCACAGACAGAAGATGTATGAAGTAAAAATGGTAAACAGTTTCTTCTATATTCTCTTGAGCAGTGTCCTGGAACATGCTGTTCATATTACAAATGAGACTAAAAGATCTTGTTAATGGGGAAATGGGCCTTAGTATATATCCTCTTCCTGGGATTGTGAGTAGATAACAGCACAAAACCTTTAGGACTAGAAAATTCATGTCATCAAAATGCACAGAAATTAATTTGTGCATTTATTTTGCTATCTGCCAATAGCCATGGCACAAAGAATTTACTTTTGGTGGTTGGAGCAATATGGCAGACCAGAAAGAATGTTGATCCGAGACCTCCTAGAATAGCAGTTCTCAAACTGTGGGGTGCAACCCCTTTGGGGGTTGAACGACCTTTCACAGGGATCGCCTAAATACATCCTGCACATCAGATATTTCTATTACGATTCATATCAGTAGCAAAATTATAGTTATGAAGTAGCAACAAAAATAATTTTATGGTTGGGGGTCACCACAACATGAGGAACTGTATTAAAGGGCCACAGCATTAGGAAGATTGAGAACCACTGTCCTAGAACAACTGGGGAATAAGAGAGAACCTAGCCATACCTGGTACAGGGACCTTACCCAAAGTCATAGCTCAGGAGGAGCAAATGGTGAGCTAGATACAGAATATAATACAGAGCAGTGGAAATCTCATGAATTAGGCAAGTGATTGCGACCAGCTGGAATTGGATGGCCTGGCACAGAGATCTGGGACAGGAGGAAGCATTTCTAGAGTTTTTAGTTGTTGGGGGATGCTACACATTGAGTGGAAAGCCATTGCTCAAACAGCATACAGCAACCAGATATGAATGTTGGTTAAAGTGGATTTGCCATATGTTTGGTGGCTGGTGAGGCAGCCATACCAAGAAGGTTTCATGGCCAGGGGGCTGCCATTGTGGGAAGGTCATGAAAAGGTCTTAGCAGGGGCCTAAAGCATGTCTATCTTAATTCTACCTGCTAGGATCAGAACTTCAATTTTGGGACAGGCTGAGGGACTCTCACATCCCAGAGGAACTGGAGTCAGAGGGGACTGTGAGTCCTGACCTTGAAGTATTCTTGTGAATTTTAGGAGCTCAACCTGGTAAGGTCTAAATACTGAGGAAACAATCAGTCAATCACCAAAGACAAGTAAGTTTGGAACAAGAACCATAGAGGTTGGTGGCTGTGCTGTCTCCTAAAAAAAAACAAACACGGCACCACCTGGTGTCTTGGTGACATATTGCAACATACTGTCATCAATAGCAAGGACTTCTGTTTGAAATAAAGGACGCAGTGCAAAGGAAAAAGGAGAACAAGGAGGTGAACAAGAAGAAAGAACACAGGAGGAGGAACCAACAGAAAAATTAAGGCAACATGAGAGAACAAAGCAGAGCAACTCCCCCAAAGGACCATGAGGCAGCTACTGCAGAAGACTCTACCAATAAAGAATTAATGGATTTGACAGAAAGGGAATTTAAAATGTGGATGATAAAAATAATAAAAGGAATGTAAGAGAAAATGGAAAGACAGAACCGAAAGTCAGACAAGAGATATGTAGAATATCGAAAGAATAAGGTAGAGCTTAAGGAAACAAGGAGATGATCAGGGAATGTAAAGATGCAATGGGAAGTATCAAAAATAGATTAGACCACAAATAAGAAAGAACCTCAGAGATAGAGGATGAACCCACCTACTTACTGTTATTTGATCTTTGTCAAACCAATTAAAAGCATTCAGTGGGGAAAAGATTCCCTATTTAACAAATGGTGCTGGGTGAACTGGCTGGCAACCTGTAGAAGACTGAAACTGGACCCACACCTTTCACCACTAACTAAGATAGACGTTCACTGGATTAAAGATTTAAACTTAAGACATGAAACTATAAAAATAATAGAAGAAATCGGTCTGGGCGAATATTTTATGAGGAGGACCCCCCAGGGCAGTTGAAGCAGCTTCAAAAATACACTACTGGGACCTGATCAAACTAAAAAGATTCTACACAGCCAAGGACACAGTAAGTAAAGCAAGCAAACAGTCCTCAGAATGGGCGAAGATATTTGCAGGTTATGTCTCTGACAAAGGTTTAATAACCAGAGTCCACAGAGAACTCAAACGTATAAGCAAGAAAAGAGCAAGTGATCCCATCACAAACTGGGCAAGGGACTTAAAGAGAAACTTCTCTGAAGAAGACAGGTGCATGGCCTACAGACATGAAAAAATGCTCATCATCCTCAATCATCAGAGAAATGCAAATCAAAACTACTTTGAGATATCATAAAACTCCAGTAAGATTAGCCCATATCACAAAATCCCAAGACCAGAGATGCTGGCGTGGATGTGGAGAAAAGGGAACGTTTCTACACTTCTGGTTGGAATGCTAATTAATACATTCCTTTTGGAAAGATGTTTGAAGAACACTTAGAGATCTAAAAATAGACCTGTCATTCAATCCTATAATTCCTCTACTAGGTATATACCTAGAAGACCAAAAATCACATTATAACAAAGATATTTGTACACGAATGTTTATTGCAGCCCAATTCATAATTGCTAATTCATGAAAAAAGCCCAAGTGTCCATCGATCCATGAATGGATTAACAAATTATGGCATATGTACACAATGGAATATTATGCAGCCTTAAAGAAAGATGGAGACTTAACCTCTTCAATGTTCACATGGATAGAGCTGGAACATATTCTTCTTAGCAAAATATCTCAAGAATGGAAGAAAATTGTCCAATGTACTCAGCCCTGCTATGAAACTAATTTTGGCTTTCATATGAAAGCTGTAACCCAGTTATAACCTAAGAATATGGGGAAGAGGGAGAGGGAGGAGAGGGAGGGGGAGGATGAGCAGAGGGAGGGTGATTGGTGCGATTACATCTGCGGTGCATCTTACAAGGGTATATATGAAACTTAGTAAATGTAGAATACAACTGTCTTAACACAATAACTAAGAAAATGCCAGGAAGGCTATGTTAACCAGTGTGATGAAAATATGAGAAATGGCATATAAAACCAGTGTATTGGTGCCCCATGATCACATTAGTGTACACAGCTACGAGTTAATTAAAAAAATAAGAATTTAGGCATAGGTGTCACATTTCTGAATCTGTTTGAAGCCATCTATGAAAAACTCACAGCTAATGTGATACTGAATTGAGTAAACCTGAAAGTTTTTCCACTTAGAACTAGAAACACACAAGGTTGTCCTTTATCGCCACCATTATTAAACATAGTGCTGGAAGTTCTAGCCAATATAACCATGAGAGAGAGGGAAATAAAGGGCATCTAATAGGTGTAAAACTCTCCCTCTTTCCTGATGATATGATCTTAATCTTAGAAAACCCCAAAGACTCAACCAAAGACTCTTGGAGGTGATCAAAAATTACAGTCATGTCTCAGGCTATAATATCAATGTCCACAAATCAGTAGCCTTTATATATGTCAATAATAGCCAATGTGAAAAACTAATTAAGGGCACAATTCCCTTCACAATAGCTTCAAACAAAATGAAATACCTAGGAATATACCTAACAAAAGAGGTGAAGGACCTCTACAAAAAGAATTATGAAACCCTAAGAAAAGGAATAGCAGAAGATATTAACAAATGGAAGAACATACCATGCTCATGGCTGGGAAGAATCATAATTTTAAAAACATCTATACTACTCAAAGCAAACTACAGATTCAATGCAATCTCCATTAAAATATTATCATCATACTTCCACGATTTGGAAAATATAATTCTTCATTTTGTATGGAACCAGAAAAAAAGAACCCAAAGAGCTAAGGCAATTCTTAGTAATAAAAACAAAGCCAGGGCATCACCCTACCAGAATTTTGGCTATACTACAAGGCCATAGTGACGAAAACAGCATGGTATTGGAACAAAAATGGAGACATAGACATTTGAAACCACATAGAGAACCATGACATGAAACTAATACCTTACAGCCACCTGATCTTTGATAAACCAAAAAAGAATGTACACTGGGGAAAGAACATAGAACATACACTCAATTCAACAAATTGTGCTGGGAGAATTGGATAACCACATGTAAAAGACTGAAACTGGACCTGCACCTCTCACCACTTACAAAAATTTATTCAAGATGGATGAAAAATTTAAATCTAACGTATGAAACAATAAAAATCCTTAAAGAAAGTGTGGGGAAAGCACTTGAAGACATCAGCCTAGGGAAAATTTTTTGAAGAAGATTTCCATGGCAATTGCAACAACAAAAATAAATAAATGAGACTTAATTAAACTAAAAAGCTTCTGTACAGCTAAGAAAACAACTACCAAAGCAAACAGACAACAGAATGGGAAAAGATATTTGCATATTCTAATCAGACAAAAACTTGACAACTAGAGAACTCAAATTAATCAACAACAAAAGACCCAGCAATTTCATGTATCACTGGGAAGAGACATAATAGAACCTTCTCTAAAGAAGACAGAGAAATGGCTAACAAACATATGAAAAAATGTTCACTGTCCCTAATCATCAGATAAATGCAAATCAAAACTACCCTGAGATATCCCCTAACTCCAGTGAGAATGCCCACATCCCAGTCTCAAAGCTGAAAATACTGGTGTAGATGTGGATAGAAGGGAACACCTTAAGACTGCTGGTATGACGGCATAAATACACCCCTTTTAGGAAAAAAGTATAGAGAATCCTCAAAAAACTTAAATTAGACCTCCCATTTGATCCTGTGATCCCATTACGGGGCATCTACCCATTAGAAAAACATCCTTTTATCATAAGGACATTTGGACTAGACTGTTTATAATAGCATAATTTACAATCACCAAAATGTGGAAACAGCCTAAATATCCACCAACCGAGAACTGGATTAACCAGTTGTGGTATATATACCATGGAATACTATTTAGCCACTAAAAAAGATGGAGACTTTACATCTTTCGTGTTAACCTCGATGGAAATGGAACACATCCTTCTTAGTAAAGCATCACAAGAATGAAGAAGCACGAATCCAAGGTACTCAATTCTAATATGAAGGCAGTAGATGAGCTAATTCAAGGGGGTAAATGGGGATGAGCAAGTGGTTAGAGGGGAAGGAGATGGGGGTCACACTGTATAGCACACCTCTTGGGGGCAGGGCACAATTATAAGAGGGACTTTATCTAACAAATGAAATCAGTGTAACCTAATTCTTTGTACCCTCAACGAATCTCAAACAATTAAAAAAAAGAGCATTGACTTTTTCTGCTATTTGCAATCTTCATATCAGTGTCACATAGCTTCAGTATCTGATACGGGTAGGAAACAGGAAGGCATGGTCAGAAAGGATGCAGTATTATGCCTGTCTTTGCAATTAGGCTAAGGCTGTTATGGAAGATTTTTCAAAGCTTCAATTGTTTTTTATCATTTTCCATTAATGCCTAAGCAGCTCTGATATCTGTAACATGTTGTTTCTTTATGTCCCTAAAAGAGCTGAAATTTTGCAGAGCTTTGAGAAAATGGAAGAGGTTAGAAGAGGGTAAAGGTGAAAAATTTGTGATCAGCCTATATTTTAAAAAATAATTTTCTGTACAAAAGCAAGCAAAACCATCATAAAAAATTTACTAAGCTCATTCTTCAAGTGCTGGAAAGTAACTTGAGGTCAGTGAAATTATTTTGGAATAACTTTGTTGGTAACAGAAAAAAAATTCAAAGGAAAAAAATGTTTGTTCAAACTACCTCTACTATCTTTTCAAGAGAAAACACAAATCATCAAGATAAAAGCAATTTCAAAGATGGCTGACCAGAGACACCAGCTGCCAGATCATCTCAGAAATAAGAAAAAGTTTTAGATCAAAAACAAAGAACAAACAAACAATCACAGATCAGTTGTAATGCCACGGGGAAAGTGCTAGAACCTACAAGAGATTCCACAGGAAGAAGTTGAGGAGCAGAACAAGGAGGAAGATGACTGGGAGAGGTCAATCCTGAAGAGGCTCGGAGTCCAGGGAAAAGAGTAGATAGAATGGTTGGTGTTTCCTTTTATCTCTAGCAGGCTCCCAAGATGCTGGACAGTCTTTTTACCCTCATGAGTCCCAAGGATGTTGCTATCAGTAACTAGGAGCTTCTTGAGGACAAATTATCAGACTGCTATCCTCCTTGGGGAGCCTCCAGTCACCACAGACCTAAGACATATTACTTCTCCACCCACCGTGCACCTTTGTCCTCCCACAGGGCTTCAGCTCCTCAGTCTTCATAACACTCATTCCTACACAAACATTTCCCACTCTGGACCAGATTGTGGGAGCCACAGTGATCATTCCAGAAAAAGATTAGGGTGGACTAGGAGCTGGTATTGGTGCCTAACTTTCCAAGTGGAGTACATCAAAGGTGACTACAATGATATTAAGCAAGGGGTATGCAGCACTTTTTCTAGGACAAGTTCACAAACTTAATTGTTATTTCTTCATACAAGATTTGACCTATAAATAACTCTAGAATAGAAATGGGGATTATAGAAAAATCTCATGAATGAAGACTAAACTATAAAAAATATAAGAACAAATATAGACAACCTTATAGGGACTAGAGAGTGATAAGGTCTTCCTTTCTTAAATCAAAAATGAAAAATGTATATAGTATATACAAGAATGATTTGGGATAAAATGACAGTGTCCATGATAGGCAAATAAGATTTAACATACTTATATTAGTAGTCCTTGAAGAAGAAAGCCAAGTATAACAAATACTAAAAGTTACCATTCAAAAAATTTTTCTGAAATTTAAAGAAAGCCACAATATATTGAAAAAGCATTCCACATCACTAAAAATATTAACCTAAATTAACAAAAGCAAGTTGTGTTCTAGGGAAAGCACTGGAGTGTAACAATAAAAATTATTCCTTTGAAGATTGCTACAGCTTGAGTTTGTCTCCCCTAAAACTCATGATGAAATTTGATCATCAATGTGGTGGTATTGGGAGGTGGTGGCCAGTGGTAAGTGTTTGGGTCATGGGGGTGAATTCATCATGAATGACTGTTCTCATGGTTAGTGTGTGAGTTTGGACTTTTTCAAGACTTGATTAGTTTTCAGGGGAATTATTCTGCAATAGAACCTCTTTTCTTTATAAATTACCCAGTCTTGGGGGTATAGCTCAGTGGTACAGCATTTGACTGCATAAATTACCCAGTCTCAGGTATTTTGTCATAGCAGCACAAAACGGACTCAGAGATCCAGGGGAAAAAACAAGTGATTTGTAAAGGAAAGGATATTTTATTACTATCACACTCCATAATAGCAATGCAATGTGTCATAAAATAAATAGAGATTCATATTTAAGGTACTGAAGGAAAAAAAGTATGAGTCAAGGATTTTTATATTCAGGAAACACTGATTTTCATGTGCAAAGGCTAGAGCTCAACATTTATTACCATATGAAAACTCATGAATTATTATTTCTATGGGCATTTATTAAAGTATCTAATAGAGAACAAGTTGCAGACAACTCATATGCTTTAGGGGATGTTGATATAAAGACTGGCAATGAGGGCTAAATATATAATTACTTGTTGAACTAAGAAAAAGGAGTTAAAAAAGAGAAAGCATAATGAGTAATAGCTATATATTCTGACAAGGTATATATGGTCTACCATAAACAATGGGTGGAGAATGTGAAGAGTCTATGCAAAAATTGTTGCCGTATATACTTGAGTAAAAGCCGACCCGAGTATAAGCCGACCCCCTTAATTTTACCCTAAAAACTGGGAAAACTTAGTGACTCGAGTATAAGCCAAGGTGGAAAATGCAGCAGCCACTGTTAAATTTCAAAAATAAAAATATATACCCAAAACAATTATAATAATTGAGGAGTCAGTAGGTTAAATGCTTTTCAATATTTATTGCTAA
>CAUYPK010076954.1:0-29703 GCA_963574355.1 Loris lydekkerianus
GTGGTCAGCAGCTGGTGTGATTCACTATAACTTTCTGCAACCAGGCCAAACCATCACAGAAGAGTCCTATTGTGAGGAAATCGATGAAATGTACTGAAAATTGCATCAGCAGCAGCCAGCACTGGTCAACAGAAGAGGTCCGATCCTGCTCCACGACAACACCCGGGCGCACGTCTCACAAATCACCATCCAAAAATTAAAGGAATTGAGCTTCGAAGTTCTGCCCCACCCACCATACTCCCCAGACCTCTCACCAACTGACTACCATCTTTTCAAGCACTTCGATAACTTTCTCACCAGTAGAACCTTTGCCAATCAGGACCTAGCAAAAACGGCCTTCGTTGACTTCATTGAATCCCAAGCACCCAATTTTTATGCTGACGAAATTAATCAACTTGTGTTACATTGGCAAAAGTGCACTGATTCAAATGGCGCTTAGTTTGATTAAATTGAATAAATATTCACTGAGATATTACAGTTTAAAGTATACTCATAAAAATGGACAAAACTTTTGAAATGACCTAAAATTAATTTTCATTCCGAGACAGAGCCTGGGGGGGCCTTATTTTCAGTGGGATGCCTTATATTTCACCCAGAAGGAAACCTGTAAGCAGGTCTTATTTTCGGAGGATGTTTTATTTTCGGGAAAACACAGTATATATAAGTTCCTAAGCATTTTACAGTGTTATATTTATGTGCTGGTGATTTTACAAAAAAAATAGCATATTCTTCTATAATTTTTTTTTTTTTTGAAGTTTTTGGCAGGGGCCAGGCACCACCCCATTCTTCTTCAAATTGCATTTATAATTAAGAATATCATGAATTTAGCTCATGTTGATACACAAAATTCTAGTTCAATTGTCTCTACTGCTGAATTGTATTTCATTGTGTAGAAATATCGTAACTATTTACTCTTCACACATGGATGGAAGTTGGGAGATTTTCCAGTTCTTTACTATTGCATGCAAAACTGTTATAAACATCCTTCCTATGGTTTTGTGCATACAAGTGAACATATTTTTATAGGGTAAATCACAAGTAGAGTTGCAGGGTCATAGAAAATAAACATTCTCGATTATACTAGGGCTCACTCGATAACTCTCCAAATGGACTGTACCAATTTGTATTCCTATAAATCTTCATTTTGTAAGATTCCCATTGTGCAGTATCAATTTATGGCCATTTGAGCAGTGACTGCAAGAGAGGACACTTTTTACTGCAAAGTTTGCCAAGGGGCTATGTCTCAAAGCTTCTGAGATCAGCTGGTTCTGTCCAAAAGCAGAGACACCCGCATACCTTGATATCCAATCCTTCCTGCAGCTTCATGACCACAGGTCACCATGGCTGCTCAGTATAAGTTTTTTTATTTTTTATTTTTTGGTAACCCTCAACTGTTAGATCCTTTTTATTTCAAATACAAATTCTTACCATAATTGAAAATTACCTTTATGTCAAAGAAAGAGATGCCTTCATTGAAATATGACCTGTGCTAGCAGAACTGATTGTGATCCCATTCATGTGTGCCTGGTCCCTTGCATCCTGAGTAGATTAACATTCCATTATGTCCTGTTGTGGGATCACGCATCCCAGGGCAACACCACGAATACTGAGTTTCAACATCAATTTCAACTTGCTGCCTCTTCCATGAAATTGATTAAATATGTAATGCTTCACAATGCAGTTATTACAGTAAATCAGACTGTGTAGTTGCAAGGTCATATTCAGTGGAAGCTTGTGATCGATGATCATTTTTATCATAAGAACTTGCTGTCCCCAGTACTCCATCCTGAATCATTGTGCTATTACTACTGAAATTTCCTTTTCATCTTACATGACGATTCACCTCTGATCTCCTTTGAAAACTGCAATCCCCAATGAGATGAGAACTCTTAGGAGGTTTTAAATCATTTTTCATCTTGATTTTCAATATGTTTCTTCTTGGCCTCTTTTCTGAATAACGAGTTGAGGTGACTAGAATATTTTTGGTTTGCATGTTTTTATTGTAAAGTATCCTGCAAGAATACAATACTTTTAGAAAAGTACACAAATAAAAGTATACAGATGATTATATTACCCCTGTAACCAGCACACAGATCAAAAACCAGAATATTGACAGCTACAGAAGCCATTCTGTGTGCCCTTCCTGTAGCCCCAGTCCCCACCTCAGGGTGACCACCATGTGTTTGTGTGCTTGTTTTTAATTAGGTGATCTAATATATCATCAGCATTAAACTGCTCCTTTTTACATGGAAACAAAGAATCCACAGAGATCAAATCAATCACTCAAGTTCTTGCACAAAGAGTTAGTGTAAGAACTAGGGCTAGACCCAGGCACCTTGATGCCCATCCCTACCCTATTCTGTCTATGCCTTGCTGCCACTGAGTACAGTTTCTCTCCCACAGAAAAGTGGCAAAAATTTAGTGACCCAATGAATGATTCAACAGTGACTCCACTAGAGACATCAAGATTCTCCAGTTTGAGTTTTGTCATCCAGGGTGAGTTGCTGCCTCTCTTGGAAGCTTTGTACTCCTAGAACGTTGGAACATTGTGTCTCTAGCATGTGGAAAGATCTCTCTCTCCCCCCACTTCTCTCTCTCTTCCCTTTACACACACACATATTAGGACCCCATAAATAAAGGATAAATTTTGAAAAAGCAAGCATGGGGGGTGGTACCTGTGGCTCAAAGGTGTAGGGCACTGGCCCCAGGCAAAAACTGCAAAAAAAGAAAAGAAAAAGTAAATATGGGGTCTTTTTTAACCAGAGCTTATCTAGTGGAAGGACCCAATTTGCTATGTGAAGCTTCAATCTAAAAAAAAAAAAAAAAACAGTAGTGATTTGAAACTTAGGTTCATAATAGTTACATAACATCAAGCTTAGGAGAACTCAGAATATGTGCTAAAACTGTTGGGATCTTTTCAATGAATCTACATTTCCTACTTCCAAATTTAAAATGCTTTCCATGACACCAGTCCCTAAATAACTCTAGTTAATTGAGGTTTCATTTAATTGAGCATGGCACAGTAGAAAGAACTTGAAAAACATGGAGTTTTAACCTCCGTTTTGCCTTATAGGAGCTGTGTGACCTCATGGACGGTTTGTGTGCCTTAGCTCAGTCTCCAACTTTTGTGCTCTTTATCACCTAAATGGAAAAAAATAAAATTTAACTCCCTTCCCCCTCCCTTCCAATCAGCACTCTGCATTTCACAGGCTGGTTGGAGCCTCAGTAGGAAATCAAGAAACCCCCAGGTGGACAAGATAGGTATTCGTGGGTGGCCAGAATACCAAGGTGAGCCACATTCCACATTGGCTGCTCCTCCTGGCATGTTTCTCGGACATAATTTTCCACCCAGAAGAGGGAGATGCTATGAGAATTCTGAAGGCCCTGAAGACTGCTCCCTCGGGTACTTTGCCTCCCTGGGGACTTCAGAAGCACGTGAGAGCCCTGGTATTTCTCACCATCTGCTTCATGGAATCTTCACCAACTGAGAATTTCGATTTGCTCCACTGTCTCGAGAAAGGAATGACTCCTCAGAGCCCAATGACCCTCCCCTTTAGAATTTGGTCTACCCTGCTTCTATTATGAGAATTAATCTCTCTTCAATAAGCAGAGTCACAAAATGGGAAGTGCATTACGTGCAGAGTGAGGAAATGGAGGATGAATCCCAGCTCTGGCACCTGCTTAACATGTGAGAAATCTGTCCGGGTCCTCTGAGCCTCCGTCCTCTTATCACTAAATCTCAGACAAGATGATTTACGTGTACGTGTGTAGAAGGGAAGTGACGCTCAAGAACCTATCAGGATTCCTACTCACATACAGATACAGGCCCAAATTCCTCTTCCTGATGGCACAGGTATCACGCACATGTGCCTCTGTCCTGATTGATGGCCATTTGCTGTCACATGTGCACACCTGCTCACCTGTGTCTCAGTGCCCAGACAGGGCAGGTTATCTCACCTCCTCTCAACCAAGCTAAAGTCCTACCCCTCCTTCAAAGCCCTACTCAAGGCCATCCTCATGCATAAAATCTACCCACAGCTTCTAGCCCCACCTGCTTCTCCATTTTCTTGAGGCCATTTCCAGATCCATTGGGATTAGCACGTATCTGTCAGCTAAGCATCCCAGGTACAATCATTTTGTCTTCTTCACTGTCATTATGGGGATAATGACATCATGAGGTCTTTGTGAACTCTTCAGGGTGCATCACTCTGTGCACAATGTCAGGCTGTTACTCTCAAGTTAAACTTAATAACTGATTTATTCACATGAGTCTATAAATGCCACAGACTCCAATCATTTCCAGGGGTGAATGGTGTCTCTCTAAATGGCCACTCATTTATGTATCACTTCATTCATATTCCTTCCACTAGCCTGTGTAAATGCTGAGCATAAAGAATTGAAGGAGACAGATGCCCACCCTGCTTTCATACAGTCTGTACTCACTGAGAAGCAAGCAATTATAAAGACATGCCCCAGCAGTGATTGGTACCACAGACGCAGGTGAACATTGCTCTGAACAACTGGAAAATGATTGGGATTTCCTAGGCAGAATGGGAGGCAGGAGAAGAGAAGGAAGAGGTTTAAAGTACTTGGGAAAAGCAGAAAATACGGTGATGGGGACCCTTCCATGAACCACTCTTCCCCACACATCTCTTGCAACATAGCATGTTCATGGAAGCCTGTGGTGAGTGAGCATTGGTTCCACTGATGACTTGTTGAAATGGAGCCCTGAACTGTGTTTCAAGTTGGGTCCACGTACTGCAAGATAGTTGAGCCCCATGTTCCTTCCTGCTCTAAAGTCAGAACTTCAGAAAAAAAAAAAAAGAATGTCTTCCCCTACCCTTCCTTCTCTCTTCACCTCAAAATGCCCTGTGTATATTAGCTAATATTAGCTGATTCTCTGCAGAGGGATCGGATGCCTTCAGGCCCTAGAATTGAGATGTTTAATTCAATTTTATCAAAATCTCAAGAAGCACAAAGGCACTCAGGTCACTCCAGCAGGTGACAGTGCAAGTGCAGAGTAAGAACCATGCTGCAGGGAGGACATGCAGATTCTCATGCATAACCCAGAATTCCTGGATGTGTCACTGTTTTCTGTGACTAACAGTGCTGTGGGAGCACAGAGGACAGTGCCTAGTGTGGTCTGCTGGTGGGGCAGAGGTCAGGGGAGACCTTCCTCCAGGAATGGTATTAACATTGACCTAGGAAAAAAAAGGAGAAAGGCAAGGCAAGAGAAAAATAGATGCGATTATTAGCATGTTTACTTTCTCTTGTAAAGTAGCTAAGAGAGGAAGAGAGAAAAAAATGAATTTAAGGAACAAATATCAATGGCAGAGTTGAGAGAAAAGTGTCCACTCAAGCCCTTGAGTGCAACCTAAGTCATCTGAGGGAAATAGTGGGGTTTTTATTGAAGAGTTGAGTGTCCCAAGGGGGATTCTCAGGATATGAGAGTTGTTTAAAATCTTCCAAGGATGTTAAATATGCTTTTAATAGGGAAAACTATTCAAGATTTGGCCATGTTTTTAAGCCAGCAAAAACTCACTTTCTGGAGCAGCTGAAGGGGCCAAGGTAAGGCTGAGAGAAAACTTTTCTTATGAGCAGAAATCATTAAAAGTCAACAATCATGTCTTTAAATATATCAAATGAGGAAAATTTTGGTCTCTGTTCACCATTCCCATCAGACTTTAAATTTGTCTATCAAAGTGCTCAGAAGTGTCTCCAACCCCCAATAATTGGTTTTATTAATAATATACCTTCCATCAGAAGTCCCATTCCCCTATAATTTATATGCAGCTGCTGGAGAATATGAAACAGCTGATCATTATACTCCTGTTGAGCTTTTAAGAGCTGATCAAAGTATCCTACCTGATCTCCCTTTAACATCCAGGGATTCCAGCTACTGCTATGAAGATGTGAAGAGAATTATTTCAGAGGTTGGGATAGGATACCATTCATCCCACAGAAAAATACTCTCCCCACTTATACTCAAAGTCTTCACAAGACTCTTTCTCTCACTGCATTAAGCACACATACACTCACTCTATGCACACACATGAGCACACTCATGCACACGTGTGAACATGTATGCACACAGATGCACATTCACATGTTACAGCAAACAGTGACCCACCAAGGAATTCTACTCTACCCTGCCTTATTTCCTAATGTCTGATCACTTATGCCTGATCTCTATTAGGAAAGTTATACACACTAGATATTTTCAGACCAACTCATTTTTTCCCCAGTTCCTAAATAATTATTCAAGAAGAAATTCCATTATACATTAAATAAAATAATTTCTCTCTGAGACAGATCTCAGACTTCAGGTACTCTTAAGCTGATACTATATAATAAAATAATTGTGTAATTAGGAATGCATTTGTCAAGTGAAAAATTATTATGTTAGAACATAAAAAAATGACTTTTTAAAGAGAGAAATAAAAAGATGATATTAAGAATTTTAATGAATCAAATGAAAGCTTCAAATTTTATTGAATAGAAGTAAATATCCCTAACTAGAATTGGTTTTATGAATCTGCAAGTTCATTTTAAATAAGGTCAGATAATGAGTTTGAGGGAAAATCTGGTCTGACTGAATTCCCATTAATGCCCTTTGCAGTTTGAAGTGGGCCAGGAACCAAACCAAAGGCAGGGCCTGATAGTGTCTGCCCTTCTCCTTCCCCTCCTCCTCTGACCTCAGCCCCAACCTCAGCTTGTCATTGATGGTTTGCATATCTTCGTCTCCAGCTCCATCTTAGTCAAAAACACTCTCAGCTCTTGCCTGAACTAGTCCAACCACCTTCTAGTCAGTTCCCATACCCACTCCTTTTTATTCGTTTGTTCTTTTTTCATTGACCTGAATTTCATATAGTATAAAATTATCCTTCTTACAGTGTAAACTCAGTGGCATTTAGTACAGGCATGATTTAGTACGGTGGAACCACTATCTATACATGTATTAAGTTCCAGAACATTTGCACTACCTCAAAAAAGAACACCATCCCATTGAGTAGTCAGTCCCCCTTTCCTTCCTTCCTCCATACCTGTTTTATGTCTCCGTGGACAGACCTACTCTGGATATTGCATGTAAGTGGAATCATGCAAGACATTCCCTATGCTTGGTTTCCTTCACTCAGCTTAACATTTTCAAGGTTCATGTGTAAGTACTTTATTCCTTTTTATGGTGAAGAATATCTCATGGTATATATATACCACAATTTGTTTCTCCTCTTCTCTGTTGACAGGCATTTGGGTTACAGGGACTTTAATTTTTGGCTATTGTTAGTAGTACTTCAATAAAAATTCTTATAATTTTTTTGAGTATCTATTTCCAATTCTTTTGGTTATATGCATGTGAATGAAATTGCTGGTTCGTATGCTAATTCTATGTTTAACTTTTTGAGGAACCACCAAACTGTCACAGCCACTGCAATATTTTATAATCCTGCCAACAATGGGTAAAGATTTTAATTTCTCTATACCTTGCTAACACTTGTCATTTTCTGGATTTTGTCTTACTTCATAAATTAATGTAACCATCTTAGTATGTGGGCATTAGTATCTCCTTGTGATGTTGATTTCCCTAACAACTAATGATGTTGAGCATCTTTTCATGTGTATATTGGCCATCTAAATATTTTCTTTAGAGAAATATCTATTCAAGTCCTTTACCCATTTTTTAATGGAGTACTTTACTTTTTGTTATTGACTTGTAAGATTTATTTATATACTCTGGATGCTAGACCCCTATCACACGTGATTTGCAAATATTTTCATATTTTCTCCCTTTCTGCAGGTTGTCTTTTCACTTTTTTGATAATTTCCTTTAATACATCTAGACTTTTTAAATAAAGTCTAATTTATGTATTTATGTTGCTCATGTTTTTGAGCAACAGAAAATTACATTGCCACATTAATGATCCTGAAGATTTGCCTCTATGTATTCTTCCAAGAGTTTTCTATATTTTCATCTTACATTGAGGTCAGTCATCCCTTTAGAGTTAATTTTCATATGGGGTATGAGGTAGGAGATCAGTTTCACTCTTTGTATCATGTGAATGTCCACTTTTTCAGTGCTGCTTGCTCAAGAGATGATTCTCTTCTCACTGAATGGTCTTGGTGCCATTCATGAATACCAACCAGCCACAGATAGGTTTATTTCTAAACTCTGAATGTAACCTACTGGTCTAGATGCCTACTTTTATGCCAGTACAACACCTTTTGATCATTATAGCTTTGTAGTAGGTTTTGAGATTGGGATGTATGAACCCTTCCAACTTTGTTATTCTTTAGACTATTGTTCTGCCTATTTGGATCTGCTCACAATTCCATGTAAATTTGAGGATCAACTTTTCCATTGCTACAAAGCAGCTTTTGATACTTCAATAAGTATTTTATTGAATATATAGATCTCTTTGGGTGGTATTTTCATCTTAACAATAGTCAGTTTCCTATTCCACAATCTTAGGATGTCTTTTCACTTATTTAGATCTTCTTTAAGTTCAGAAATATTTTACAATTATCAGTGCACAAATCTTTTACTTTTTTGGTGAAAATTTATTACCAGGTATTTTTCCCTATGGATACTATTTTATCCAGTATTTTTTTGTTTGTTTGTTTACTTGATATTTTGTTACCAGTGTATGAAAATATAACTTGATTTTTGTGTGTTTATTTTGTATCTTGTAACTTTTCTGATTTTGTTCATTAGCTCTAGGAGCTCTTGTTTTATAGATTTAGGTTTGTAGATTGTGGATTTTGTAGATTAATGAAAATATTCCATACATAAGATCATGTCATCTGTGAATAGAAATCATTTTACTCAATCTTTCCAAAGCAAATGTACCTCTGTAACATTCTGAAATAAAGAGAGAAAAAAAAAAAAAAGAAATAGCTTTACTTCTTCCTTTCTGATTTGGATGCTCTGTTTATTTTTTATTTATTTATTGTTTGCCTAATTGTTCTAAATCTTTCTGTACAGTGCTGAATAGAAGTGGTGAAAATGGACATCCTTTTCCTCTTCTGATCCTCAAGACTTCTTGAAGTCTTTCATGATTGAATATAAATGCTGTCAGGGAGCTTCTACTAACTACACTTTTCTTTTAATCCTTTTCTCCCCTCCTATATGTATCTGAGAAACTTGTCTCCTCTATGATGTTGCCTAACACAAAGGAGCCTTCAAAAATAGTCAACTAATGGAGGAGTGACTATCAGCTTGGTCATTGCCTTCTGGTGAGAATGAGGACCTAACCTTTGGACTATACACGCACATCCCTTTCTGTAAGAGCTTGGGCATTTACTGTGGGAAAAGAATAATCACTCCCAGTGTCACCATTAAATGTTAAGTCTCTCCTAGTAACACATCTATATTTTTTTTTATTAGGTATAGTTTTCCTGAAACTACGTTAGACACTGAGCAATGCTCTACGAACTACAGAGACATGTGGAGAAAACTTAGTCCTTCTTATAACAGACATTTGTCACCCTTTTCTGCTGCCCAGAAGCTAAACCTCTTTTCTGTGTTGAAGAATTCTCCATTCATGTATCAATCATGGAAGGTAAACATACTAGGTAATAACACCTCCAAACCTTGATCACAAGAAGGATGCAGGCATTTTCCCTAGATTCTGCCAATCAGAGGCACCCACATCGATCTTGGATTCCAAAGTTTGGTGAGAAAAAGCAGCAAGGCTATTGCTATTGCAGATTATATTCTGGCAAAGTTGATGGGAACAGTAACAGAAATAGCCAGACCTAATATCTACAGGCAGTGATGTTCACAGTTCTAGCAGCACCTTTAAGTGCCTCAGCACACACGTGTCTTCATGGGATCTGTTTTGTGACATAATGTGGGTCATTCTTCTTGGCCTTGTAACATTCAATCCTTGTTCTCTATCCTCCTAGAGATTCTGAAAACTGCCAATATTCTTCAATAAATTGATTTTCTTCTCAAATTTTGCAGAGGCCAGAATTGTCATTAGCAACTAAGAAACTCAATAGATACAAGGCCCTTATGGAGCTCACATTCCAAAAAAAAGATTGATAAGTTATGGCCTGTGGCCAGACATGGCCTACTGCCTTAAAATTATTTTTATTGGAATAAATCCATCCTGATTTATTTGAATGTTGTTTATGGATATCTTGGAGCTACAATGGAATGGGAGAGTTGAGTAGTCAATACAGAGGTTATGTGGCCCTAAAAGCCTAAAATATTTACTCCCTGGCTCTTTACAGAAAGAGTTTATAATCCCTGCCCTAGAAAAGAAATTATACAAATGAGCACACAATTGCATAGGAAATCTGTTAAGTTTTTAATAAGGCCTGTATTTAAGTGATACATATTTTTCAATTTTACCATCTCTATGTTCATAGGTTTTTAAGTGAGTTATCCCAGATGAATTCCAAAAATATTTATGGAAGGACATGGCTTCTTGAGCAAAGCACTTACTATATAAAATTAGATTGTCTTTTATTTGTCCCAAATTTGTTTTAAGGAAGAGTCCCTTGGTCTAGGGAGAGATATATCAGTGGAGAAGTTGGTTTTCTCTTACTCTTGACTTTTGCCATTATCACAGACCCTAGTGAGTATAAGGAACCTTACAACTTACCTAAACTAATACTGATGTAATGCTTGAATCTCTCTCATGCTATAAAAGTGACCACAATGCCTTTAAATTTTTCCACTGACAGAAAAGTCATAAATTCATAAGAAAAATTATATCCTTCTTGTCATTCTTCATTGAAACAAGGCCTGGCATCAAGTCAAAATCTGTTTTCATTCAGTAGGACTAAAAAAAATTATATTTAATTCCTCTCACACACTAGTTCATTTAAGTATTTGACAACATTTGACAGCTGTTCTCCTGACTTTTTTGTTTTTTTAATTTAAACCAAACAGTATTGTAAGAGATTTACCAAAGCTGTGTGAGGATCGTATTCACAATTTTTACTTGACATCTCACCGTGACACTTGCAGGAGGATTCATCCCTCTTAGGGACAATTTTTTTTTTTTTTTTTTTTTTTTTTTTTTTGCAGCATTTGGCCGGGGCTGGGTTTGAACCTGCCACCTCCAGCATATGTGGCCAGCGCCCTACGCCTTTGAGCCACAGGTGCCGCCCCCTCTTAGACAACTTTTCCAATCCAACTTCACAGCTGGTAAATGAGTTAGCTGAGCTTCTCATGGATTTCTATTATAGCAAACAACATTTTGACTTAAATCACATAGGTTTTTCCACATGGAAAATAACATTTTGTATCTTCAAAAACTTTTCATTGCCAAGACTCACAGTCTCTCAGAATTTGTCTTCCCAAGTCACAGAGATTCAAATTGCTCCTCTCCCTATTACACACACACACACAGAGGTGCCACTACCTTGTTTTTATTTTATTGGGTCCTCGTATGACAACTACAAACCCCTTAACCTTCAATCCACTGCAATTACACAAACAATTAAACTTGTTGGTGTAGTTGCTATGTCCAGAATACAGTGTCTACAGTGTCAATGATTCTGTCACGTACTATGTGATGTTAGGCAATTATATTTCTGACCTTATGACTTCCTAATTGCTTCTCACTTTCTCTGCCTTAATAAAATGAATATAATATTGATGTTCTGGTGACCATGAGGGTTAATTATAATACTTCACAAACAGTGTCAAACATTGAGAGCCAAAAGCATTATTATTACTATAAGCATACTTGAAAACATAATTAAATATTTCCTATGGATATCTCTGCTGGTAGAACATCTTTCTATCTACAGTGATCAAGATAAGGAATTGACATAAAAAATTCAGCATCAAAATTTGTTTTGACCTTCTTATTGGAACAATTTAAACTCTGGAAGAATAAGTTGAAAATGAAGCACATTTAGAATTCATTCCACATGTCATTCCATGCAATTAGATGCAGGACAGAACTTTTTTTTTCATTATGGAGAGAAACCAGCAAAGAGTCCTTTTTTAGATCAAATATATATCTTTATCTAATCCTGAAGATGGAAAAAAATTCTACCAGGGACCAAAATAAATCCTAACTGCTCAAAGCACTGCGTGAGATGAGATGATTTATAAATGTAGTGTCATTGGAGAAAACAAGGAAAATTTCACATCCAGAGTAATGACTAAAACCAAACACTTTAATATAATGAGGTTTAGATTTTCTTACTAAGTTGAAAATTAGGTGATACTAAACTGTGGGCAACTTGTGTAATTTCTATAAGCCTCACTTGCCTTATCTATAAAATGATGAGATCTACCTCATTTGTTGTAAGAATCAAATGAAAAAAAAAAAAAACAAAAAAAAAAACTTCAATACAGCCCAAAGACAAATACTCTGTAGTTGATAGTTACAAATGGTAAATGGTCAACTGTAGAGGTTACTTGTGTCTTACAATATTATGTGTCTTACTAGTTGTCTGATCTAAACCAAGTTAATTGTTTAGTTAATCTGTACCTCAGTGATCATGTCTTGAAACAGAGATAACATTACTTAATCACACAAAGTAGTGAAGGAAATTAAACTAGCTAGTAGGTGTAAAACATTAGACCAGAGCCTGGTGCATGGTGAGCATTTGATAAATATCAGTCATTGTCATCATCATCATCATTGTTGTATCAAAAATGCATTTTTCCCTTGCCAACGAACGTTAGCCAAACACCAAGTTTTTTTGCAATAATATTTTCTATTTAAGTTTTTAAAAGGCATAAAGATATAAAGTGAAAGTTAAAACTATTACAGAAAAAACTTTTGTTCTTTGAGACAAAAGTCACAGAGTTCTTGTAAACCATTTCCAATGCTGCTGTTGACGGCCTGGCAGTGTCTTATCAGGTGTGTTCTGATATCTCTGCGCCTCTCCATTGACACTGAAGCAATAATACAAAACTCTCAAAATGAAAAGGCTATGTGCTGATGACATGGCTTTAATGTGTTGAAATAGCCATTTAAAATATGAAAGTTTCTAAATTGTTAATGTTTTCCTAAGAGACATTTGATGGTAAAATTAATATCTGCATGAATTGTATTAAAATAAGTGTTTTTTCTGGGTGTGGAAAACCCCATAGAAATTGACACTGTGATAACACTGCTGTGAAAACAGATCCCATTTTCTCAGAGCCTTCTCTATCCCCTGGTTTCACTTGTACAAGCTGTCATCAAGATGGTGAGATTTATTTCTCCCCTAATTGCACGATGGGATCCAGTTTTACAGGAAATATAGCTGTAGTGTCCACTTTTCAAAAAGGTTCAAAATCTATGGCATTACCTATGTATGAAATTTTGTACACTAGAAAATGGTTTATCGGGACACAATTATAAGAGGAACTTTACCTGACAAATGCAATCAGTGTAACTTGGCTTCTTATAGCCTCAATGAATCCCTAACAATAGAAAAAAAAAAATTTTTTTAATAAAATAAAATTGTTTATCTGCTGATGAAACCAGAACTCCTTCCTCATTCAAGTCTTCATAGAGAATTGGGTTGCAGTTCAGATATTTAAGATCCACAACAGTTTGCTCATGACCTTAATTTCATCAGACAAGACCCATCAGACAATGTAAGTTTGTTTTCTTCTGAGTAATTATTGGTGGTTTCTTTCCCAGGCACTAAAATACAAAGTATTCATTAAAAACGCTTCATGGCTATTTCAAGATCTGAGGGTGCCATCTTTTAAAACTTCTTCAATTTCACACAGAATTCATTCCAGGCAATAATAGTCCAGAGCTTGGGACCAGGAGTATAATTAGTACTACCTGCTTTCCTTATATCTGCCACTAGTGTCACTGTAGGACTGGCTGGTTGATTCCATTTACCACACATGCCTATTGACACTCATTCCTTCCATGAGGTGCTTTATTTTCTGCAACTCCCTGAAACCTTGATGGGAGAGGAGCATCATTTGTCCCAGTCGTCTCAGTGAATGCATTTGAGAACTAAGGCTCATGTTTATGAAAAAAATAATTCTGTACTCTCATGTGTGATTCAAATACATCAGCTGTGCCAGTGAAGGATGAGCAAAGTTGAGTTACTAGTAACACAGCCTTTAGCCTCACCTTTTCTAGGTCTGAATCCCAGCTACACCACTAACAAGCTGCATGACCTCAGTAGCTCTGGGAGAACCTCTTAGCCTGGATAGCAAATCAGGACCCTTAGGGAAATTTCAGGATGGACTAGGAGTTTGATAGGTGAAGAGTTAGGAGCACAGTGTTACAGGCAAGGAGAGCAGCTTGTGCTAAGAATGAAGAGACTAAAAGAATTAGTAAATTCAAGGAGCACAGAACAGAGACCACTGTGACTCAGCCTGGGAGAGAGGAAGGTGGCAGAGCTGAGGCAGCCTGTAGATGGCTTTACAAGCCATGGTCAGGGTTTGGGGTTTATTTGCTTCCTTTAAAACTCACTTATTCATTCAGAATGACAGCTGGATAGATACAGGGTGTTCTTTGGGGTGATAAAATGTTTTAGAACTAGGTAGGGTTCATGTTGCACAACACTGTGAATCTACTGACTATATTGTGTACTTCAAAATCATTAATTTTTATGTCATATGCATTTCATTGCACTAAAAAATAAATTTAAAAATTAATTATTATTTCAAAACTTAATACATGTGCTGATGGTGCAGAATTCAAACTACCTATATACTCGAGTACAAGCCGTTTTTTTGGTACAAAATTTGTGCCGAGTTTGGGTTTTTCGGCACAAATTTTGTGCCGGAAAAACTCGGCTTATACTCAAGTATATAGGGTATGTAAAAAGATATTCAGTCAAAAATGTTTATTCTACTCCTGAAACCTACTTACAAAGTTCTCCTTCATAGACACTTAAGTAACAACCACATTTGTGTGGGTCATTCTGTCCAAGTATATTTTGTATGATATGTACAGTCATGGTCATTTAAGGATGAGGATACATTCTTAAAAATGAATGAACTGGAGAACATTATGTTACGTGAAGTAAGTCAAGCACAGAAAGACAAATCTCACATGTTCTCACTCCTATGTGGGAGCTAAACATTAAAACAATTTATTACATGGAGACAGAGAGTAGACGCAGGATTACCAGAGGCTGAGAAGGGTAGCAAGAAGGTGGAGATAAAGTGGGAATCAGCAGTGAATGCAAAAATAAGGTTAGCCAGATAGAATGAACAATATAGCACAACATAGTGACTAAGGTCAACAATAAGTTATGGTATACTCTAAAATAACTAATAAGAAATGGATCTGTAGGTGATTTTGTTGCTGTCATGCAAACTTCAGAGTGAAGTTACATCAAGCGAGGTGGTATGGCCTACTACATACCTAGGTTTTATGATATGGCCTATTGCTCCTAGGTTATAAACCTGTACGGCAGGTTACTGTGATAAATACCACAGGTGACTGTAACACAATGAAAAGTATTAGTGCATCTAAACATAAATATAGAAAATGTACAGAATAAATATTGTATAAAAAATTAAAAATGGAAACCTGTATAGGACAACTTCATTATAATCTTACGGAGCTACCATCATATATGTAGTCTGTCATTGAGCTAAATGTTGTTATGTGGTGCCTGATTGTATAAGTTTTGAGATACACAAAAGACAAAAAAAATCTGTGCAGATGGAAACAAATAAAGCCCTCCCGGCAATAAACCAAGCAAATTGAAATTTGCACGGTAAATCAGAAAGGACACTGTCAACTGTCTTTTCTGGAAGTGAAATAATGGACGTAACACTGGCTGTCTCAAAACTTTCGCAGTGGTGTTTTTCTCATCCAATTGGTCGCAATCCCTACCTACTATTCTTTGTCTTGCTCCTGTTACTTAATAATCATCTTAGAGATTGTCCCCAATAAGTACACAGACAGCTGCCTGTCTTTCCAATGACTTCATTGGAGAGTCGTGCAGTCCGACTGCTAGATATTTACCGTATATACTCGAGTATAAGCCGAGTTTTGCCAGCATAAAATTTGTGCCGAAAAACCCAAACTCGGCACAAATTTTGTGCCGAAAAAACTCGGCTTATACTCGAGTATATATGGTAGGTTATTTCTAATGTTTTACTTTTACAAGGATGTTGCAATAAAATTTCTTGCATATGTCTAAGTTTTCATATTCGCAACTGTACTTCTAGACTAACTATATTTTTCTATTTAGTCTTCTGTTTTTTAGGCCAGATCCTGGATAAATTTCCTACTCTGAGCAGTAACAAAATTATGGTTGTTTCCATTTCCTCCCCACTGCTCTGCTGCCTCATCTACCACCTGATGTTAGTGGGTTAAAGGTTTTTTGTAATAATTTCCATCAAACATTTATTCATTCTTATAGCTCCATTACTTGATTTGCCCTCTTAGCAGAAGGACACCACCTTGGCAGAGGTACAGCAGCCCCATATGAAAGGGAAACAATTTTTGATAATCAACATCCTCCATCATTTTCAGGTAATGACAGCAAAACAAATAAAACCAAGCATTAAAAGCTTCAAACAACACATTCCTGTTGTGGGGGGACCATCCCAGACGCCAGGACCAAACTTGATTGTATTTTCTGTCCTCACTAATACCAACACTTTCCAGCAAAGATTGGAAAAAACTTTTCTGGGGCTACACCTTAGCCTCAGACCAGAAATGTCTGCAGATAAAATTGTGCCTGCAGATTTATGTGACTTCTCTTCTGAAAAAGATCCTATTCAACCACATAGGGACTATAATCCACCCACTACTCACCATGGGAGGTTCACTTTATATAACAGTCACCACTCACATCCCTGCCCAATCAAGACTGATTTAGTTTTTATAAGTGAATTCCAATTTTAATGCAGAATAACTCAATATTTGAGGGAAGCCTGAGGTAAATTCTTTGCAAACCCAGACTTCAGTATTCTAGGAATAGGCACCGTTCTCAGAATTATATTGAATTACTATCGTAAGATTGAAATTTTATATTGAATTGAGGATGCATATGGTTTTTCCTCAGCATATTCCCTCATTAGCGTGCCTATGGGTCTTCACTTTATATAGGGAGCATTTCTTTTGTTCTGTGGTCAACATGTTTCTCTCCTGACGTGTAGTCTTTTAAGTTGGCGTCTCTCATAATATCATGCTAAATATTGGATGTAGCAAATGATCTCTTTTGGATTATCTCCAAATGGGAGGGGAAAAATTTATTACCACAAGATGTAGCACACACTGAGAGCAAAAGAGAAACAGTTACGTCCTCAGAAAGGCTGCTGTCCACTGCAGAGAGAGTGTTCATACCTGAGAAATGCATCAGAGACACAAGTGCAAAATTACAAATGGGGCTATGAAATTCGTTTTCCTTGTCATTTGAAGTTAGTCTTAAATTATTCATTTCTTATGGAATGTATTAGTTTCATTTGTCTGCCATAACAAAGTACCAAAGTTTGGGCAGCTGAAACAACAAAAATTCTTTTTCTCACAGTCCTGAAGACGAGAACCCTGAGATCAAAGTGTCAGCAGGGTTGGTCTTAATGAGGCCTATCTTACTGGCTTGGTGACATCTAGGTGACTTCTCCCTGTGTCTTTATAAGCTCTTCTGTTGGTGACAGTGTGCGTCCAAGTTTTCATTGCATGTAAACATCAGTCACACTAGACTGGAGCCCATGCTAATGATCTTATTTTACTTTAATTTCCTTTCTAAAGACCCTATTTTTAAATACGGTCACATTCTGATGGACTTCAACATATGAATCTGAGAGGGATACAACACAGCTTATACAGTGGAAGAATAATAAACACAAAGAAAAAATACTTTTAGGAAAACTGTCTGTTCCGATATATTAAGCATCTGCTCAAATTCAATTATAGTTCTATAACAAATTTTAAAACAGAAAAAAATTATTTTCTGTCATTTTTATTTTAGAACATTGTTGCCATACACATAGGATCTGTACTAAAATGGGCCCCATTTGCTGTGGCTTTGAGGGAAATGAAGGGCCTATATGAAACATATCCAATAACCTTGATAGCGGGAGAGCTCCTATATTCAATTCATGTAACATGAATTTTTCTAGGTTTTTGCTCTGAGGAAATATTCTGAAGATATTAAGGTTCCCATTAGTCAGTATAGACTGAGCCTAGCAGAAAATACTGCCTTTTACTGAAAACTAATATATGGGATGATACATTCTCTACCCTAAAGATATAAATTCCTGCCAATGTTGCACAAAGAAGGGAAGGTTAGGCAGCTAACAATGGAGGTGGCTGCAGATGAAACCCTCATAAAGTGCCTTCCTCGCCTTATGCATGGTTTATATCATCAACTGCGAGGGAAGTTTGAAATAGTTTTCTTTGATGTACAGGTGGTTAATGGCCTGGCTCCGGTGAAGCTGTTCCAGCTTCTTTAATTGATTGCAACCCTTCCTGAACCCATATCCTGGGTGGAATCCCCCCTTGACAAGGTCTTATAATAACCTGAACTTCCTCTTTATAATACACATAACAGTTGTGAAAATACAGTTGATGTCATGGTAAATTGGTCAATTCAACCTCTGTTACTAGACTATAAGCCTCAGGACTACAGGGACCATGTATGTTTCGTTGACTTTCCTGAAGTTTTTCAGCCAGGTTTGGGGATATAAACACAAATTCTGGGAACAAATAGTGCCAACACAGAGTTCTGAATGATTATGACTCTTGCTAAGTGACAACAGTTCCAGATTCTACCAAAGGGTCTCTTAATAATCCCTAGCTAGAGACACCATAAATGATGTTCTTTTTCTACATGGACCTAACAAGACCTGGGTCAATGAAATGTACTACAAAAGTATTTATATACATAATAATGCACAAAAACTACATGTGATTATAAGTGGATATACACTTTAAAATCCCAAAAATATCTCACATTTTATTTTCTTGCATTTTTTTTCTCTTGGAGTTCAATGGCAAACTTTCAACATAGCTTTAATTTTGAAGAAGAAGAAACCATAGCTCACTTTTAACTATATGCACGTTGTTATATAGTAGATATAAAAACTATACAAAATATAGTTTTGTTAATATATGCACATTGTGGTACAGTAGATCTCTAGAACTTATTAACCCACCATGTCTGAAACTCCCTTCTTTTCTCTCATTCAGTCCATGTCCCTAGTGATCACACAGTCCAGGGAAATCCACCTCCTGGTTACTCCTGATTCTTATTCTACTTAGTGACACCATTGCATTGGCTCGGGTCCTCCTATACTCACCCAGATTATCACAGCAGCCTCATAACTTGTTTCCCTAATCCACTTATCTGAAACACAGCAGACTACACCATCAGGAATGCAAATCTGGCCTTCCCTTTTCACGGACTAATAATTCCTTGGCCCTCCTTACTCTTTGGACAAAATCCGGACTTCACGACTCGGTGGATACTCCTCTTTCCCGTGCTGTTCTCTTGGTTGCTCAGCCCCTCACAGGTCCCTGCTGCTGCACAGGTTATCCTGTTCAGCTAATGTACTCTCCTCTCAACTATCTTATGGAGGGCAGAGCCCAGGGAGGTTACAAATAGACACCCTGGACCCAGAAACTATACATTTAAATGCCATATCAACTACCACTTAGCCTCCCTGAAATACCACCTCCTTATCTATAAAATGACGATGATAATAAATTTGCAATGTTGACGTTATTAAATGTGGCACTGCTTCCAGAACACCCAGCAGGTGTCTGGCACACAGTAGGCACGCACACATGTTGCATCTTGGTATTAATCATGTTATTTTTCCTTTGTTGATCTCACAAGTCCTTTTCATATTTCAAGATTCAGACCACACATCTTCAAGAATCTTCTCTAACTTACCTTCTCCTATCCCACCCATCCTCACTCCCCTGCTGGGCTCTCTGCATAACCTGAGGATACCTTTTTTTAGCTTTTACTTCATTACACAGTTTCCTGTGTCCACTCAGAAGACTGTGACTATCTTGAGGGCAGGGGCTGTGCCTCATTCATCTCTGCATCCATAATGCCAGCGTCGCGTCCTGTGCACTGCTGGCTCTCCGTGCACAGGATTCCTCACCAGAAGTTAAGGAACACAAGTACCCAGCTTCAGCAGGTAGCCATAAGCAAGCAGTCTGCCAGAACATCAGTGTTTTTTGGCTTGATGAAAGTTACTCAATTTCCTTCCACATCGGTAGTTGGAAACAGTATTTTGCCAGCCAAGCGTTTACTGACATGAGACCTCATAAAGCCAGCTCCTATTGAGTACTCTGGATCCAAATAAGTGTGTGGCATCCAAGTTCCAAATCACACCAACAGCAGCTGACTTTGATTCCAGCTCTTCATGTTGCTGTGCACTCATCATTTCTTAAAGAAACCTGCATGGGCAGAAAAGTACCAACTGCTGATTCGTTTGTCAAAAAACAAAACAGAACTTGCTCCTGTGAAGCGAGCGTTTAGGCAAATCTGAGAAGTACTCTCATCAAAATAAAGATGAAAATGTGAAGAAATCCTTTTCTTTCTTTGTTGGTTTTTGTTTTCTGTGTTTTTGTTTTTGAACCCAACAATTTTTCCATCTTTCCAAGAAGGACAAAGACAAAAGTGAGTCCATTACTCACCTTTCCATCTAGAATTTCAGAATTGCTCTTTCTAGAAAAATTATTCTCTTTAAGATTAAGAATGACACTACATATTTTCCTCTAATAATTACTTGCAGTTTTAAATCTCAGTGCCTCTTAAGGTAAAGGTGGTTTTCCTCTCTCTCGTTTCTTATCAGCATCCTCTGAACTTGGTCAATAGTCAGAAAACTCTTTTGAGGAGCTAAATTTTGAAAAACAGACATGGCTTCCAAATGTTCCAGAAAAATTTTTGAGATTACTTTTACATCCACACGACTTCAATAACCCTCTCTTCTGACTACTCAGGATTACTTGGCAGTAACTGGTGCAACTATTTATCAGCACAACAGATCAAGAAAAATTCAGATGGGTCTTGCCAATTTGTAGCTGATTCTCAAAGCTTAGCTTTCCCATATCCTTTGCTTCAATTCATATTCCTTAAATTATGTCCAGAATGATCCCTATCTAACTTTTTCTTGATCCAAAGACATTGGTGATATACAATACTTAACTCAAACAATGCACCTCTACTTATTTTCTTTCACTCCTCATGTAGGGAAAGTGGAACCATTGTTTGTCAAAAAAGTTTTAACCCTTACCAGGATACTTTTTATGATCATGCATTCTAAAAAAAAAAAAAAAAAAAAAAAAAAAACTAAGTTATAAATTTTAAATGATGTTACTTTTTATTCTTACAAAGGCAAACTTAATAGCTTATTCCATTTGGAACCTAATACACTGTTTTACTATAAATGATGATTCCATCTCTAAAGAGCAAAAGCTGTTATAGGAGTTTCTTACTGTCATATTGTTTTCTATCTTATGTTTATGTTGGATTTGATATCTCTTTTATGATGATCAGCTGTGTTATAGTACATTACACTTAACTCGATAAAAAATTTTTAAAAACCAAGGATGTAATTTAAGGTAAATAGGAGTTGAACTCTTTTTTTAAAATCAACTTTTAATTATTGGGAGTGGTAAGAGCCTAGACACACACACATGTGCAGATTTTCCTTAACTAGGTTCATAGACCATCAAACATTTCCAATACACAACCTTTCCTTCCATCTTGCATATACATACAGCTTATTAATATTTTATGGTCATTCTCTCTATACCTCACTTTCCAATCTCATTCATTCCTCACACCTTTTCCTGAGCTTGAACTGATTGTTTTTCAATTTTACATGAAAATATCATTTAAAAGCTACATAAGGTTATATTAAGCTACCATCACTCATCTCAAAATAAACCCATCTCTACTCTGCTTTATGTTGATCAGGTTGAGATTCTAAAACCTACATTTGTCATTTTTTCAGCTGGCTTTTTATTATCTCATCAATCTAGGGGGCTAGATTGAAACTGGAAGGCAGGAGGAGGGAGGAGAAGCCCTGTTTTCTCCTCTCTGCTCTTGCTGTCCATGTCACTCTAACGTGTTCCTCCAGGGCCCTTCAGTAAGAAGCAGCAGGTCGTCCCAGTCTCCTGCAGTTTTAGTCTTCCCAGAATCAACATTCCTTCAGAGATATTAGCAGTTACTGGGGATGGTTCATCTCCAAGGGTCCGGACTCAGACTCTCTAGTGTCCAATTTCTGACCACCTGAGATACCAGGAGTAGCCACCTAGTGCCTCCTCTTCAAAGTTTGAAGCTCAGCTCTGCAAGGCACCTCTCTAAACTCCCACACGACCAGCTGCAGTCTCCCGGCACGTCACTCTTACAGGGCATCTCTGTTCTCCACGGCGTCTTCTCAGATTTCTCTAAATCCCTAACCCCTTCCCTTTCCGCCCCACACCTTAGTGGTGTAACTCTATCATACCTTAGTGCTCTATTTTGATACGCAAGTTCTCTGACACCTTTGCATCGAATTTAATATACAAAATTCTTTCGGTTGCCATACTTACTACGGCTTCCCTTTTCCTAACTAGACTCTGATTCTGATCCTGCATTTATACCAAACATAGTCCCAGGAAACGAAATCTCAAAAAAAAAGAGGTTTGCAGATCAGTTTACTTGTGTCCTTGGCCTTGAGCAATGTATTGCGTTTCTCACCAACAGGAAATGAGAAATCAGTAATGCTTGGCATTCTGTGCATCGTGATTAATTAAATTGCCACCTGTGGTTAATTGTGATAAAGTGTTTAAAGATGCCTGTACACCTGAGTGTCTGTTCTTCATGTAAATGGAGTAAAATGGCTCCCTCCCTCTGTACTGGAGAGCAGGGAAAAAGAAAGCGACAAGTTCACAGCTTTAAATTCTTACCACAATTGACAGAAAGAGAAAGAAATTTTCTGCGTGTCCCTAAAAGAATCCCTTATTTCACTGAGCACACACTCAAAGCTCAATTGCGTATGTCCTCGGTGAACATGTCACACAAGCTGGGCGAAAAGAGCCATACGCAGGCTGCAGGTCCTCGGCTTGCAGTAAAAGGAGGCTCTTCCTCAGCTGATGCTACAAATAGTTTCACTGTAAGCCTGGACCTTCTGATGACCATTTTGCTACCAGATGAAATGAACCTACTGGAAAATTAGGTCAATACAGAGGAAAATAAGGGTAAGAGACAGAGGGAGAATGATTACTAAAGACACTGGTTCTGTGTCTAAAGCCAAGATTACTTAGCGTCTCAGATTGTAAGTCAATAAATTCTTTTGGTTTGGGTTTTGATTTCAGGGGGTTTCTTGTTTGCCTATTTGGCTGTTGTTTTTCTTGTTGTCATTGTTATTTCATCCAATTTTACTTGACTTTCTACCACTTATAAGCAAATTAGTCCTCACTAATCCTCTCCTGAACATACATTATTCTATTCACAGTTGTGCTATTCTTCCCATCCACGTGGACGGCAACTGCCTTTCCACCTTTCTCTCTTCTGAATGAGCCATTTTCTCTAAAAATGCCCCTCCTGCAACCCCGTTTCTTTGTGATACCCTTTTGCTTGCCTAGAGTGTTAATGGCCTGGGTATCAGTCCTTTGAACTTTGATATGGTGCTATAAGCTTTTCTTCTGCCACCCAGTTGCCCCCAAGAAAGCTGAGTAAACAGTGTTTGAAACCCTAGTGACAAGGCCTCTGAAATGCCAGGTCACTCCATCCCATGATTTGCATCCTCTCACCTCCACCTCAGTGTCCCTATAAAATGTTCCTAATCATCCTTCTGTTCAACTCAGATGTGACATTCTAAGAGTAAATACAAATTGAAAAATAATAATAATAATAATGTTTCCTGTTGAAAATAAGAGAAAAGTCCTCCCCCACTCTTTAATATTAAAGTATTTACTTTAGAAGGCTTATAATTATAAGTTCTTCCTCTGTCTTTGAAATGTACTTTAATCTTTTGAAAACTTGATAGGCTTGCTGTCAGTTTTATGACCCAATGATGTCTTTCTCAAGGATCTGAGAGCCACCTCCTTGAGAAGCAGTCATCAAGGACAATAGAGCCCCTATTGCCCGGGGTCTTTGGGCAGATAGGAGCCTAAGCTACCTATCATTAAGATATGAGAAGTTTATTTTTCCTTTGGATAAATTCAATTAACTAACATAGATAGTAACTTCAATAACCAAGTGAATTTAGGATATACTATGTGTGACAAATGGTGATGTCAAGTCTTCTTACTTGAGGACAAATTATTATCTTGCATGTTCTAGATATTAGTTCCTTGTCAGATGAAAAGTTTACAAATATTTTTTCCCATTCAACAGGTTGTCTCTTCACTTGATCATTTCCTTTGCTGTGCAGAGACTTTTTAGTTTAACATGGTCCTACATGTATATGATGGTTTGCATCTGCTTAGCTATGTAAGTGGGTGAGATTTCTCTGTCTTGGCAATCTCTTAACAGATTGCCTGGGATGCCCCTCATATTCTGGTTTAATGCCTATTCAATGACTCAGCTAATTCAAAATTGAAATAACTTAATCCAAAATGTAGTTGTTTTTCACCAAAAAAAGTAATCAAGTTAACCATTTAATCATCCAGAAATGTACCTTAAAGATTGTCTTAGCATGTTTAAGGTGCTGTCTGTGACATAGTTGTCCATCATTTTATTAGATTTCCAACTTTTTTTTTCTCCTTTATCTTCCCTAGTAATATTTTTCTTTTTCTCTTTTTTAAATGACTATACATACAGAATACTTTTATATCTTTGTAGGGCAATGTGATGTTTTGATACAGAAATACAATGTAAATTAATCAAATCAGGCTTATTAGGATATGCATCACTTTGGGCATTTGTGTTAGGAACATTCCAATTCCACTTTTTTATTTATTTTAAAGTTTACCCTAACTTATTGTTGATTATAGTCATTTTGTGCTATCTAATATTGTTCATTTTATCTGTGTGATTACACTTTTTGTGCCCATTGTCCATCTCCCCTCCAACCCCACATGCTTAGCTCCCACATATGAATGAGAACATAAGAAATTTATCTTTCTATCACTTCTCAGCCTTTTGGCTAAGATCAAGTGTAGAAATTTATATTTCTGTGCTTGGCTCATTTTACTTAACATAATATTCTCTAGTTCCATCCATGTTGTTGTAAAGAGGAATATTCCACAATTTTTGTGGCTATATAATATTCCATTGTGTATATGTACCACAATTTCTTTACCTATTCATTCATTCATGGCCACTCAAATTGATTCCAAATATTGGCTGTTGTGAATAACACTAACCCTTCCCCCTCCTTTGAATACATACACTGGGGCATATGTTAATTCTATTTTCACAGGTCTTTTTGAGGAACCTCCATACTCTTCCCCATAATGGTCGCACTAATTACATTCCTATTAACAGTGTACAAGAGTTCCTCTTTCTCCACATAATCACCAGCATTAGTTGTTGCCTATCTTTTTTATAAAAGCCATTTTAACTGGGGTGAGATGATAAATCATTGTAGTTTTGATTTACATTTCTCTGATAACTAATGATGCTGAGCATTTTTTCATATACCTATTGGCCATCCGTATATCTTCTTTTGAGAATTGTCTATCCAGATACTTTGCTCATTTTTTAATCAAATTATTTAATTTCTCCCCATTGAATGGTAAGAGCTCTTTACATATTCTAGTTACTAATCCCTTCTCAAATGGGTAGTTTGAGAATATTTCCTCCCATTCTGTGGGTTGTTTCTGCTCTCTGTTGATTGTTTCATTTGCTGTGTAAAAGCTTTTTGGCTATAATCCTGTTTGTCCAGTTGCTCTCATTGCCTGTGCATTGAGGGCATCACTAAAGAAGATTTTTACCAATGTTTTCTTGTTGTAGATTCACCATTTATGGTCTTTATGGTCTTTAATCCATTTTTATTTGTTTTTGTATATGGTGAGAGTCGTTTGATTCTTCTGCATATGGATATCCAGCTTTCCCAGCACCATTTATTAAAGAGACTGTCCTTTCTCCACTGTGTATTCTTGGCATATTTGTCAAAGATAAGTTCACTATTGATGGGTAGATTTATTGCTGGGTTCTACATTCTGTTTTTATGACAGTACCATTTTGTTTCAGTTATTATATCTTAGTGGTATAATTTGAACTCAGGTAATGTGATTCCTTCAGCTTTGTTCTTTTTTGCTCAGGATAGCTTTGGCTGTTCTGGATCTTTAGTGATCCTGTATAAATCTTAGGCTTATGTCTTCTATTTCTATGAAAAATGTCATTGGTATTTTGATGAAGATTGTATTAAATCTATAAATTGCCTTGGGCAGCGTGGACATTTTCACAGTTTCCATAGCATTTCCATTTCTTTGTGTCCTCTTCAATTTCTTTTATCAATGTTTTATACTTTTTATTATAGAGATTTTTTACTTCTTTGGTTAAGTTTACTCCTTAGTGTTTTATTTTATTTGTAGTTATTGTGTCTTTCTTGGTTTCTTTTCCAGATTATTTACTGTTAGCATATAGAAATGCTCCTGATTTTTGTACGTTGGTTTTATATCCTGCAACTTTACTAAATTTGGGGCTATTAACTCCTCCTCCATGTTTTTGGAATAGTTTAAATAAGATTGGTATTAATTCTTCTTTGAATGGTTGGTAGAATTCAGCAGTAAAGCCTTCAGGTCCTGGGCTTTTATTCAATGGGTGACTTTTTATTACTGCTTCTATCTTAATACTTGTTATTGGTTCATTCAGGTTTGGGATTTATTCCTGGTTCAATCTTTGTAGGTTGTAGTGTCTACATATTTATCCATTTATTACAGGTTTTACACTTTACTAGTATAAAGTTGCTAGTCTCTAATGATCCTTGGATTTCTGAAGTATCAGTAGCAATCTTTTTCTGTCCATTTATTTTCAGTCTTAAGAGGTGAAATAAATTTCTTACAGAACATATAGTTTGCTCTTGTTTGTTTATCCATTCAGCCCTTTTGATTGGAGGGTTTAGTCCATTTACATTTAATGTTATAAATGATAGATAAGGACTTACTCCTGCCATGGCATTATTTGATTTCTGGTTCTTTTGTGGTCCTTTCTGTTCTCCTTACTTTCTTCCTGCCTTCCTTTGTTAAAAGTGATTTTTCTCTGTTATTATATATATTTTAATGTCTTTTTTTAATTTTTGTGTATCTGTTATAGGATTTTTTATTTGAGATTGTGAGGCATCTTGCAAATATATTTTATAACCGATTATTTTAAACATATAATAACTCTCTCTGTAAACAAGCAAAACGAATTCTAACAGAAATTCTACCCTTTAATTCCACCCCCACTTTTCAACTTTTTATTGTTTCCATCTGTATCTTATATACTATATGAAAAAGTGTTTTAGTTATTTTTCTTCACTTTCACAACTACTTTTACTTTATAAAAGGAAAATACTTCAACAAAACAAAGGTCACATATGACAAATGCACTGCTAACATCAAACTCAATGGGGAAAATATGAAAGAACTGAAATAAGACAGGGATGTCCACTTTCATCATTCCTGTTCAACATACTCCTAGTCAGAGCAATCAAGCAAGAAAAAGAAATTAAAGGCATCTAAATTAGAAAAGAGGAAGTCAAATTATCCCTTTTTGCATATAACATGATCTTATATCTAGAAAAAATAAAAATCTAGGCCAAACATGGTGACTCACAGAAGTATCACTTGAGCTCAAGAGTTCAAGACCAACCTGAACAAGAGTGAGCCTCATTTGTACTAAAAATAGAAAAATTAGCTGAGCGCTGTAGTGTACAGCTATAGTTCCAGTTCCTCAGGAGGCTGAGGCAGAAGGATTGCTTAAACCCAGGAGTTTGAGGTTGCTGTGAGCTAGGCTGAGGTCATAGCACTCTAGCCTGGGCTACACAGTGTGAGTCTGTCTCAAAAAAAAAAAAAAAAAAAAAAAAAAAAAAAAAAAAAACCTAAAGCCTCTACCCAAAAACTCTTAGATCATTATGACTTGATCATCACACACACATTCTATACATGTAACAAAATATCACACATACCCAAAATATGAACAAATATATCAGTAAAATGTTTAAATTTTAAAAATGAAGTAAAATCAATCCCTCTTAGTTTTTCACGCTTGTTGATTTAGTCAGTATTTTTTTGTTGCTTAGCTATATACCTCCCAAGGAATTTGCTAAAGTGTTTCTTTCAAAGCAATAGACTGCCCTCCTTGAGAGAACTTCCCATGAATGCAATTATCTACACTGTTACACTATTAGGCATATGTACTGTTTTCCTAAGTAGATCAGAACTTTGAAAATCCATATGGTTAAGTGCAAAGGGGACCAGCTTTGGATAAACAGGTCTGGTTTTGAAACTGGTTCTAACATACACGATACTATATGAGCTCTGTGTATACCAATCTGCCAACTCCTTCTTTACTGAACTGCTTGTCACGGAGGAGCTATAACCCCTGATGTAAAAAATGGTTATGCTCCAGTAGTCACAGAAAAGTTGTCTGCTCTGCTTAAAAACCAAAGCAGTCTCCTCTTTATGCTGTGACTCTACTTGGCCCCTGCACGGTGTCCTATTCTCTTAGCCTTGGTAAGGCCTCCTTTCTGGCATGGGTTATATCGATATACTTTTTTCAACTTAATACATTTCCGGCCTTTGCTAAAATCTGTGATTAATATATCTGAATGAAGGCATAAAATATTTTAAAATGACAATTTTTGAAGTGGAAAGCTAAAAGCAGTAACTGAGAGAACAATTCCTTGGTGGGAAAAAAAAAAAAAAGTTTCTCTTTATAATTATTTATTGAACGTTCTTATAAAGATACCTAAAAGTATAACTAACTAAGCCCAACTATCAGCTAGGCAATTAAAGGGATTGTGATTAATGCCAGTCCTCAGGGGTAGCCAATCTCTGATTCTGTTACAAGGCATTTAATATGCCAAACTTAATCTTGCTCCAAAATCTGAATCTTCAATCTATAGCCATCGTATTCATCTAATGAACATAGTAAAAGTGAGTGTCAGAGGCAAAGCCAAAATACAAAGGGAGTGAAAAGGAACCGTAAATGTGGCCTTGATAACACCACCTGTGTTGGTTCAAATGATAATTTTCTTTCATTTCCGTGAAAAGGACAATGTCAGTAACATATAATTGCATATGCTAAATAAGGTTTGATATTCCAAAAGGAAAGAGGAAAAAAACAAAACTTCAAAGGCATGCTACTGCTTTTGAAGTAAACACATTTGAATCAATACAAAGTATTTGAACATTCCTCAAAATATTAAAAAAAAATTGAATTTGTTATGAGTGAGCAATTTGTACGTAGTCATAAAATGGGCCTATTAACTATGTTTTGTAATATAGCTATGCTGGGATCATAGCATTATATAAAAATGCAAATTGTTCATCTATAGTAGGAAATCAACAGATAATGTCTGAACTTGATATGCCAAGATAGTCAAGCACTGGGATCATAAACATGCTGCTTAGAAATAGACCTGCCATTCAATCCTATAATTCCTTTACTAGGTTTATACCCAGAAGACCAAAAGTTACAATATAACAAAGACATCTGTACCAGAATGTTTATTGCAGCCCAATTCATAATTGCTAAGTCATGGAAGAAACCCAAGTGCCCATCGACCCACGAGTGGACTAGCAAACTGTGGTACATGTATACCATGGAATACTATGCAGCCTTAAAGAAAGATGGAGACTTTGCCTCTTTCATGTTTACATGGATGGAGCTGGAACATATTCTCCTTAGCAAAGTATCCCAGGAATGGAAGAAAAA
>CAUYPK010076955.1:0-10179 GCA_963574355.1 Loris lydekkerianus
TAGTCCCAGCTACTTGGGAGGCTGAGGCAAGAGAATCGCTTAAGCCCAGGAGCTGGAGGTTGCTGTGAGCTGTGTGATGCCACGGCACTCTACCAAAGGGCCATAAAGTGAGACTCTGTCTCTATAAAAAAAAAAAAAAGATTCTTCACATTGATACAAGGAGCTTGCTTCTCCATTGCCACTGGGTGCAGCGTTCTTCCCATCTACCTGCTCACCACACTGCTCCATCCCTCTCTGCCAAAGCTCCCTGGGCCTTGGCTTGGGTAACATGTTCCTCTAGTTGCAAAAACGACACATCCAGGTGGCGCCTGAGGCTCAAAGGAGTAGGGCGCTGGCCCCATATACTGGAGGTGGTGGGTTCACAACCTAACCCTCGCCAAAAAATAAATAAATAAATAAATAAAAAACTGCAAGAATGACATTTCTGAAGGCTCTTGGCTCAGAGCTCTAGGCACTTGTCTCAGAGCTCTAGGTGGACCATGACCTCTACCAGGCACTGGAGTGTGACCTTGACACAGGTTTAACATTTTGATGAGGTTTGGCTTTTGTCCGGGAAAAACCATGGGGGTGAAAAACAGCAGCACATTAAAGAGAAACAGGAGTCCTGGAGTGATGTTAAGAAGACATCCTGGCTGGGGGTGGTGGCTCACACCTGTAATCCTAGCACTGTGGGAGGCCGAGGCAGGTGGATTGCCTAAGCTCACAGTTTGAGACCAGCCTGAGGCAGAGAGAGACCACATCTCTACAAAAAGCCCGGGTTGTTTCGGGCGCCTGTAGTACCAGCTATTTGGGAGGCTAAGGCAGGAGAATCACTTAAGCCCAGGAGTTTGAGATTGCTGTGAGCTGTGACACCATAGCACTCTACCGAGAGTGACAAAGTGAGACTCTGTCTCAAAAAAAGAAAAAAAAAAAAAAAAGAAGAAGAAGACATAGATTCTGGCTGGGCACAGTGGCTCATGCCTATAATGCTAGCATTAGGGAACCCAGGTGGGTGGATCACTTGAGCTCAGGAGTTTGAGACCAGCCTAAGCAAGAGTGAGACTCTGTCCCTTAAAAAAAAAAAAAAATACATATCTATATCTGTATCTATATCTATGTCTATATATCTATAAAAAAACATCTATCTATTTATCTATCAATCAAGAGGTATTGTGGGGGGTGCCAGTAATTCCAGCTACTTGAGTGCCTGTAATCCAGCTATTTGGGAGGCTGAGGCAAGAGGATCACTTGTGCCCAATAGTTTGAGATTGTCATGAGCTGTGATGCCATGGCACTCTACCCAGGGTGACACAGTCAGGCTCCGTTTCAAAAAAAAAAATAAAATAAATAAAAAGAAGACATGAGTTCAATTCGAATACCTGGTTGGTCATAAATTACCTAGCTGTGTTTGATTTGAACAAATCACTGTAGTTGAGTCTCAGTTTCTCTCTCTGTCAGATGCTTGTAAAATGAACTTAATCGGCTCGGTGCCTGTGGCTTAAGCGGCTAAGGCGCCAGCCACATACACCTGAGCTGTTGGGTTCGAATCCAGCCCAGGCCCACCAAACAACAATGACGGCTGCAACCAAAAAGTAGCCGGGCGTTGTGGTGGGCGCCTGTAGTCCCAGCTACTTGGGAGGCGCAGGCAGGAGAATTGCTTGAGCCCAGGAGTTGGAGGTTGCTGTGAGCTGTGATGCCACAGCACTCTACCCAGGGTGACAGCTTGAGGCTCTGTGTCAAAAAAAAAAAAAAAAAAAAAAAAGCAAGAAGCAGAGGTCTGCACTGTGGGAGGAAGGCCCATTATCTGCACCCTAGGTGATGAGAGAAGTCTAAGAGTGTCTATGAAAACAGTGAACCCATGAAATTTTGATCTGACCAGCGATGGCGTGAAAACCAAGGAAAGGGCATACAGAGCAGGAGGTGCAGTCTCTCCAAATGAGGAACTGTCCCTGTGCCCCAGACGCCAAAATAAAACTGATACAGAGCAGCAGACAACTGAGGCTCCTGGACCAGCAGAAAAAGTGAAGAGAAGTGAAAAGAAGTCCTTGAAGATTTCCTAAGAATTGGAGACTCAAAACCCAGATGTCAGGGTCAAGGAACCCATGGTGCAGGGCAAAGGCAGTGAAAGCAGGGTGTGCCTGAGGTCCCTTAGAATAAGAGTCCTCAGGCTGACCCAGCAGAGAAGGGGCCAGAGGCAGGGGTCACAGAGAGCAAGGAGTGAGGGGAAATTCAGATGCTGTGTGCCTGAGTGCAAGAAAGGCTGAACTCCAGCCCAAAGTCAACACTCTGGAGAGTGAATCCCAGCAGAGAGTGACCGGGGTGTCAAGAGGCGTGCAGAAAATCCAAAGGAGGATAAAGACGTTATGTCCATCAAGAAAATAAGAACCAGAAGCCAGAAGTCATCAGGACAGTGAAGATATTTAGCCTAGAAATTTAAGTGGAAATATATAATAAAGTTAGTTTTATGATTAAAAAATAAATGAACTGGATTGTGTCTTTTTTTTCCCCAGGAGGATTGTTTCAGGCCAGAGGTTCCAGACCGGTCTGGACAACACAATAAGACCCCGTCTCTAAAAAAAAGAAAGAAAGAAAGAAAAAAAGAAAAAAAGAAAAAAGAAAAAGGAAGAAAGAAAGAAAAGAAAAGAGTGGGGTGATGGCATGCCCCTGTAGTTGAGCCCAGGAGTTTGAAGTTACTGTGAGCTATGATGACAGGGAGAAAGAACTTGTGAATTGTAAAGCTTTGTTTATAGTGGCAGGTTTTGTGGCTAGATGTGGCAGATCCTGCAGGTGGACTGTTTTCTTTGACCAGAAAAGTGTTTTGTTTAGTTGAATGAGAATGTCTTAGGAGTGGACACTGTAGTTTGCCCCAGACTTTACCACTCTTATCTTAATTCAGCTGATTTGTGTCACCTGCCTGGCTGCTGAAGACAGATGTGCTTCTGTACCTTGCAGAATGGGAGGTGCCCCATGCAGGGCCTTTCCCAAGGCCTTGGACCAGGCACTGTGTGCAAGCCTCCTCTGGATACTTGCTGAGATGGTTTCTGTCCCTGGGAGCTCTCAGCCAGCATGTGAGTTGTAGCATAGCCATGTCCTAATGAATAGACACTTACCAAGTATCTATTACGGGCTGGCCAATGCTCTAAATTGTTTCTCCTGGGCTGGCATGGTGGCTCATGCCTGTAATCCTAGCACTCTGGGAGGCCAAGGTAGGAGGACTGCTTGGACCTAGGAGTTTGAGACCAGCCTGAATGAGAATGAGACCCAGTCTCTATTAAAAATAGAAAAACAAGCCAGGCATTGTGGCACACACTGGTAGCCCCAGCTACTTGGAAGGCTGAGGCAAGAGGACTGCTCAAGCCCAAGAGTTTGAGGTTGCTGTGAGTTGTGATGACGCCACAGGACTCTACCCAGGGCAACAGGCTGAGACTTTGTCTCAAAAAAACAAAATAAAATTATTTCTGTCTGAACAAATCAGCTGTGGTTACTGAGGGAGGACAAAAAAGGCAAACAAGAAATCTACCTTTGCGGGGGATGTTTAAGGAGGCAGCCCTATAAATAAAGAACAGGGCGGGCCCATAGCTGGGTGGTAAGGCTCTGGCCACATATACTGTGGTTGGTTGGTTCAAATCCAGCCTGGGCCAGCTAAAACAACAATGATGATTGCAACAAAAAAATAGCCGGGCTCAGTGTGTGGGGCGCCGGCCCCATATATCAAGGGTGGCAGGTTTGAACCTGCTCTGGCCAAATTGCAACAACATCAACAACAAAAATCGCTGGGGATTGCGAAGGCGACTAGCTAATCAGGAGGCTGAGGCAGGAGAATCAGCCAAGCCCAAGAGCTGGAGGTTGCTGTGAGCTGTGATGCCACCGCACTCTACTGAGGGCAACAAAATGAGACTCTGTCTCTAAAAAAAAAAGAAATAGCCAGGCATTGTGGTGGGTGCCTGTAGTCCCAGCTACATGGGAGGCTGAGGCAAGAGTATCACTTATATCCAAGAATTTGAGGTTGCTGTGAGTTCTGATGCCTGAGCACTCTACTGAGAGTGACATAGTTAGACTCTGTCTCAAAAAATAAAATAAAATAACATAAAATAAAACAAGAGTAATGTTTTCTGAGCCAAGACTGGGCCACACATGAGATTAGGCACTTGTTATGTGCTATTTCATCTTCTCAAAACAGTTCTTTGAACTGGATATTGTTATCTTCACTTTGCAGACATGCGAGGCCGGCTAATGGAAACTGCCCACGGTCATGTACAATGGATAGAGTTAGGATTTGAATTCAGGTCCTTCTGAATGGGACTAAGCCCACAGGATATCCACTGTTTTGTACTTTATCCAGGGATTAATGAAAGAATGTCATACTAGGGCAGCGCCTGTGGCTTGAGGAGAAGGGCACCAGCCCCACATGCCAGAGGTGGTGGGTTCAAACCCAGCCCTGGTCAAAAACTGCAACCAAAAAATAAAATAATAATAATAATTCATAGCAATCATTTCATTTCTGTTTGCAAGGCCTTCCCTCCCTCTCCTCCCCATCGCCTTCCAAGAGAATTTTATTTTTCACCCAGACGTATTCATTATGAAAGTTACAACGAAATACTTACAGATGCATACAACATTGCAAAAGAACTGCTGCTTTTTTCAAGAAAGATACCGGAAATGATATAAATGATAAGATAAAACAAAGGTTTGTTTCATGACTTTTGTCCCGTTTTAAAGTTGGCTTGACAATACATCGTGAGATCAGTGGTTACACATCTAGGAAGTTTGCCAATGATTCACTTTTCCACTGGTGTGTATATTCTCATTGATCTTGGGTGGGTGTCTCTGCCATTTTTGGTGACTGGCCTGAATCCCGAGATGCTTGAAGAAGGTACTGGGGGATCGCAAAGCATGACTAACTCTTCCGAAGTGGAAGGGACACAAAAGTCCAAGCGGAGTCATAAAAACGTAAGGTGCTAAACCTGCAGCTTCTCCAGGAAAGGTGTCTGGAGGGTGCGTTTCTGAAAGAGGAAGTTTGTAGCCCAAGGGCTCTGACCTGCTCTTTGACTCCTGGAGCTCAGCTTCTGGCTGGCAGTATCATTTAGCATTGTTTCCCTGGTGATAAACAATCCTGCTGCAAGCTCCAGCAGAGTTTGACCCATTTCTGTTGTTACCCCAACCCAAAGGCCACACTCCTTAGCCCCAGGCTGCCTTGGGATTGGTTTTTCAAGTGGGCAAAGGTCTGGGATAGAGAGTTGCGACTGAGCATGCGCAGGTGAGGGCCTTAGTTCTGGGTGTGGGCCTGAGGATTGCCTTCTCCACCCCCGACCCACAACTGTGGAGTGTCAAGATCACCGCCTGTTAGTTTAAGGTTCAGGACCTCAACTCCACCACGCCTAGGTTCTGGTGGGTTGCCTGGGGTGGGTTTAGGTCTAATGATGTTGTTTTTATTTATTTATTTATTTATTTATTTTATTATTATTATTACTTTTTGTAGAGACAGAGTCTCACTTTATTGCCCTCAGTAGAGTGCTGTGGCATCACAGCTCACAGCAACCTCCAACTCCTGGGCCTAGGGGATTCTCTTGCCTCAGCCTCCCAAGTAGCTGGGACCACAAGCGCCCACCACAACGCTCAGCTATTTTTTTGTTGCAGTTTGGCCGGGGCCGGGCTTGAACCTGCCACCCTTGGCATATGGGGCCGGTGCCTTACCAACTGAGCCACAGGCGCCACCCTATTTATTTATTTTTTGAGACAGAGCCTCAAGCTGTCATCCTGGGTAGAGTGCTGTAGTATCACAACTCACAGCAACCTCCAACTCCTACACTCAAGTGATCCTCTTGCTTCAGCCTCCCAAGTAGCTGGGACTATAGGTGCCCACCACAACGCCCGGCTATTTTTTGGTTGTAGCCATCATTGTTGTTTGGCAGGCCCAGACTGGATTCAAACCCGCCAGCTCAGGTGTATGTGGCTGGTGTCTTAGCAGCTTGAGCCACAGGCTCCGAGCCATGTTGTTATTTTTATTATTTATTTATTTATTTATTTATTTTAGACAGAGCCTCAAGCTGTTGCCCTGGGTAGAGTGCCGTGGCATCACAACTCACAGCAACCTCTAACTCCCGGGCTCAAGTGATTCTTCTGCCTCCACCTCCCAAGTAGCTGGGACAACAGGGGCCCGCCACAACACCCGGCTATTTTTTTGGTTGCAGTTGTCATTGTTGTTTGGTGGCCCCGGGCTGGATTCGAACCCTCCAGCTTAGGTGTATGTGGCTGGTACCTTAGCCGCTTGAGCCACAGGCGCTGAGCCCATGTTGTTGTTTTTAATAATAACAGCAAGCACTTCTATCATCCTAACTGCTATGTATGGATATTTTTCTGAGTGTTTTACATATGCTAATTCAACTAATCCTCAAGCAACTATGTACCTTTGTCCTCCCAATTTTACAGATTCAGGATGGAGGCTTGGAAGGTTAAGGGACTTTCCTAACACCCCATAGTTAGTAAATGCAGACTTGAGATGTCAAAGCAGTGTGAGTCTAGCAGGGGTGTCGGACCTTTTCTTTTTTATTTCCCTGTGCAGGTCATTGGAAGAATAAGAGTTGTTTTGGGCTCACACATTAAATACACAAACACTAACAAAAGCTGATTAACAACAACAACAAAAAAAATAAAATAAAAGAAAGAAAAAGAAAAAAGAAGAAAGAAAGAAAAAGAAAAAAGTTTTTGCATTTTTTTTGTGGTAGATATTTGACACCACAGTTAATAATAAAAAAAATTCTCACAAAATCAGGATGCAGCCTGAAGGGCAGAGGTTGGACACCCTGGACGCTGTTCCTAAGGGAGACTATGCACAAGAAATGTTAAACACGTGCGATTCTGGGACACAGTAGATTTCAATGAATTCTATTTATTATTAATCCTATTGTTATTGTGTTTTACAGACAGGGTCTTGTTCTGTCACCCAGGATGGAATACAGAGGCATGATGATAGCTCCCTGCAACCTCCATCTCCTGGGCTCAAGTGAGCCTTTTGCCTCAGCCTCTCAAAGTGCTGGGATTACAGATCTGAGCCACTGTTAGTCCGTAATTATTATTATTTTAGAGACAGAGTCTCACCATTTCGCCCTTGGTAGAGTGCTGTGACATCACAGCTCACAGCAACCTCAAACTCTTTGGGCTTAAGGGATTCTTTTGCCTCAGCCTCCCAAGTACCTGGGACTACAGGTGCCCCCCACAATGCTCGTCTATTTTTTTTTTTTTGAGACAGAGTCTCACTTTGTTGCCCTTAGTAGAGTGCTTTGGCATCACAGCTCACAGCAACCTCCAGCTCTTGGGCTCAGGCGATTCTCCTGCCCCAGCCTCCCGAGTACCTGGGACCACAGGTGCCCGCCACAACACCCGGCTATTTGTCGTTGTTGTTGCAGTTTGTCCGAGGCTGGGTTTGAACCCGCCACACTCGGTATATGGGGCTGGCGCCCTACTCACTGAGCCACAGGTGCCGCCCATCGGCTATTTTTTGGTTGCAGTTGTCATTGTTGCTTAGCTAGCCCGAGCTGGGTTCGAACCTGCCAGCCTTGGTGTATGTGGGTGGTGCCAGAAACACTATGCAATGGGCGCCAAGCCTAGTCCGTTATTATTTTTAATGGTGCTGGTTTTCATGGCTTCTATGAAGCATTTTATTTGTTTATTTTTTGAGACAGAGTCTCACTCTGTCGTTCTTGATAGAGTGCTGTGGTGTCATAGCTCACAACAACCTCAAACTCTTTGGTTCAAGAGATCCTCTTGTGACTCGGCACTCATAGCACAGTGGTTATGGGGCCAACCACATGCACTGAACACAGTAGTTTTGAGTCTGGCCTGGGCCAGCTAAACAACAGTGACAACTGCAGCAAGAAAACAGATGGGCATTGTGGGGAACACCTGTAGTCCCAGCTACTCGGGAGGCTGAGGCAAGGGAATCGTCTAAGCCCAAGGGTTGGAGGTTGCTGTGAGCTGTGACACCCTAGTACCCTACAGAGGGCAACATAGTGAGACTCTGTCTTAAAATAAATAAATAAATAAAGAGATCCACTTGCCTCAGTGTTTCTATTTTTTTTAAATTATTTTTTATTTTTTATTGTTGGGGATTCATTGAGGATACAAAAAGCCAGGTTATACTGATTGCATTTGTTAGGTAAAGTCCCTCTTGCAATCGTGTCTTGCCCCCAAAAGGTGTGGCACACACCAAGGCCCCTCCCCCCTCCCTCCTTCCCTCTCTCTGCTCTTCCTTTCCCCACCCCTCCCTCCTTCTTTCTCTCTCTGCTCTCCCCTTCCCCCACTCCCACCCTGACCTTAATTGTCATGAATTGTCCTCATATCAAAATTGAGTACATAGGATTCATGCTTCTCCATTCTTGTGATGCTTTACTAACAATTATGTCTTCCAGTTTTATCCAGGTTAATACGAAGGATGTAAAGTCTCCATTTTTTTTAATGGCTGAATAGTATTCCATGGTATACACATACCACAGCTTGTTAATCCATTCCTGGGTTGGTGGGCATTTAGGCCGTTTCCATATTTTGGCAATTTTAAATTGAGCTGCAATAAACAGTCTAGTGCAAGTGTCCTTATGATAAAATGATTTTTTTCCTTCTGGGTAGATGCCCAGTAATGGGATTGCAGGATGAAATGGGAGGTCTAGCTTGAGTTCTTTGAGATTTCTCCATACTTCCTTCCAAAAGGGTTGTACTAGTTTGCAGTCCCACCAGCAGTGTAAAAGTGTTCCTTCTCTCCACATCCATGCCAGCATCTGCAGTTTTGAGATTTTGTGATGTGGGCCATTCTTGCTGGGGTTAGATGGTATCTCAGGGTGGTTTTGATTTGCATTTCTCTAATAGATAGGGATAATGAACATTTTTTCATGTTTGTTAGCCATTCGTCTGTCTTCTTTAGAGAAGGTTCTATTCATGTCTCTTGCCAATTGATATATGGGATTGTTGGCTTTTTTCATGTGGATTAATTTGAGTTCTCCATTGATCCTAGTTATCAAGCTTTTGTCTGATTCAAACTATGCAAATATCCTTTCCCATTGTGTAGGTTGTCTATTTGCTTTGGTTGTTGTCTTCTTAGCTGTACAGAAGCTTTTCAGTTTAATGAAGTCCCTTTTGTTTATTTTTGTTGTTGTTGCAATTGCGATGGCAGTCTTCTTCAGGAAGTCTTTCCCCAGGCCAATATCTTCCAGTGTTTTTTCTATGCTTTCTTTGAGGATTTTTATTGTTTCATGGCTTAAATTTAAATCCTTTATCCATCTTGAATCAATTTTTGTGAGTGGAGAAAGGTGTGGGTCCAGTTTCAGTCTTTTACATGTGGGTATCCAGTTCTCCCAACACCATTTATTGAATAGGGAGTCTTTCCCGCAAGGTATGTTCTTGTTTGGTTTATTAAAGATTAGGTGGTTGTAAGATGTTAGTTTCATGTCCTGGTTTTCTACTCGATTTCAAGTGTCTATGTCTCTATTTTTGTGCCAGTACCATGCCGTCTTGACCATTATGGCTTTGTAATACAGCCTAAAATCTGGTATGGTGATGTCCCCAGCTTTATTTTTATTACTAAAAACTGCCTTAGCTATATGGAGTTTTTTCTGGTTCCATACAAAACGCAGAATCATTTTTTCCAAATCTTGAAAGTACAATGTTGGTATTTTAATAGAAATGGCATTGAATAGGTAGATCGCTTTGGGAAGTATAGATATTTTAACAATGTTAATTCTTCCCATCCATGAATATGGTATGTTCTTCCATTTGTTAATATCGTCTGCTATTTCCTTTCTAAGTATTTCATAATTTTCTTTATAGAGGTCCTTCACATCCTTCGTTAGGTATATTCCTAGGTATTTCATTTTCTTTGAAACTGTGGTGAAGGGAGTTGTGTCCTTAATTAGCTTCTCATCTTGACAATGAGAAGACTTCTCATCTTGACTATATTGTCGTAAACAAAGGCTACTTGACTTGTTGACATTGATTTTATGTCCTGAAACATTACTGTATTTTTTGAAGACTTCTAGGAGTCTTGTGGTTGAGTCTTTGGGATTCTCTGAGTATAAGATCATGTCGTCAGCAAAGAGGGAGAGTTTGACCTCCTCTGCTCCCATTTGGATTCCCTTTATTTTCTTGTCTTGCCTAATTGTATTGGCTAGAACTTCCAGCACTATGTTGAATAATAAAGGTGACAGAGGACAA
>CAUYPK010076960.1:0-49929 GCA_963574355.1 Loris lydekkerianus
TGTTTTTTTTTTTTTTTTTTTTTTTTTTTGAGACAGAGTCTCATTATGCCACCCTCGGTAGAGTGCCGGCATCACAGCTCAAGATCATAATGATTTTCTTCCTGTATTCTCTTAGAAAATTTTTATAATTTTAAATATTTAGGTGTAGGATCAATTTAGAATTACGAAGTTTTTATAAATTTAAATATTTAGATGTAGGATCAGTTTTGAATTAAATTATGGTGTGGGGGGTTTTGATTGAAATTCTTTTTTTTTTGGCACACGAACATCCAGTCTCTGTGCTGTTGAAAACCTGCTCTTTCTCACTGCGCTGCCTTTCACTGTTGTCAGAAGCCAGCTGTGCTTTTAATGGTGAAAGGCAGAGCAGTGAGTGAGTGCTGCCACCATGTCTGATTCCCTACAGCTTTACAAGAGACCTGGAGTCAGGCTGTGATGGTTTGTTAGCTTTGTTCTTTGTCAGATATGTTTTGGCAAGTCTAAGTCCTTTGCATTTCCATGTAACTTGAAGAATCAGTCTGTTTTTATAAAACAGCCTTCTTGGTATTTTGATCAGGATTGTGTTAATTGCATAAATTAGTTTGGGGAGGATGGACATTTCACAGAATTGAATCTTTCAAGTTGTGAACACATACTTGTCATCCTTGGTTTAGGTCTTTAATTTCCCTTTGCAGTATTTTGTAGATTCAGTGTTGTGCAGGTCTTGTTAGATTTATAGCTAAAAATTTCAGATTGTTAGTACTGTTGTAAGTTATATTTTAAAAATACCATTTGTTCCTTCTACTATACAGAAATATTCAAATTGTTCCTTGCTAGTCTGTAAAAATGCAATTGCATATTTTTGTAAAGTGAACTTCATCTTTCTAAAGAAATTCACTTGTAAAGTGTCTTGTGGGCTCCCTCATCCCCCACCAGGTGGGAGACACAGTCTGATAATCTGCTGTTAGAAATAATCAGCATGTGATGTTCTGGCTTCACTAGGCATGAGCTGTGTGAGCTGGGGTAAGTTGCTGACTTAGCCTTCTCTCACTGTCTCCTTCCTGGGGAGGATGAAGATGAGGCTTGACTCCCTTCTAACCTGCTCAGTCTTATGTACAGTTCTTTTTATGTCATATTATATGTATAACTTTTTGTGTCTGACTTTTTTGATTCAGCGTAATCCTCTGGGGAGTCTTCCAAGTTGCTCCAAGTAATGTTCCATCATTTAACTATTCACTCATTGAATATTGGATTATGTCTAGTTTTTGCTTGTTATAAATAAACTTGCCATGTCATTCAGATGCAGGTTTTTGTGTGAAAATAAGTTTTTATTTCTCTGGTCTTAATGCCCAAGAGTGATTGTTGGGTCATGTGGTGTGGTAGGTATGTGTTTTGTTTGACGAGGACGTGCCAAACTGAGTTCCAGAGTAAAAATGTGCCATTTTAGTCTCGTGTGGAGTAGGGGGGATACAGTTTTCCCTCTTCCTCACCACTATTTTTTATTTTAGCCATTCTGAAGATTGTCTTGAGATGTCTCATGTGGTTTTAATTTGTATTTTCCGTGTAGTTGATTGTGTTAAATGTCTTTCCATGTGTGTATTTACTATTCATATCTTCTCTGTGATAAAATATTTCTTCATGGCATTTTCTAATTGGACTTTTTTAAACTGTTCGTAGAGTTTACAGTGTTCTTTATGTATCTAGGTCAGTGGTTCTCAGTCTTCCTAATGCCACGTCCTGTTAATGCAGTTCCTGTGGGTCGATCCACAAGTTGAGAACCCCTGGTCTAGATGCTTTTAGTCCTCTGTCAGGTCAGTGTTATGCAGATGTTTTCTTCTTGTCTATAGCTTGTCTTTTCATCTTCTTTCACAGAACAAAAATTGTAAAATTTTGATAAAGTCTAATTTATCAGTTTTTTCTTTTATGGATTATACTTTTGATGTGAAGTCTAAGGATACTTTGGCCTAGTCCTAGATCCTAAGGATTGTCTCTTAATGTTGTTTACTAAAAGATTTATAGTTTTGTGTTTTTGTACTTAACCATTTAAATTTTATGTGATAGGTGTGAGATTGAGGGTGAGGTTTGGCTTTTTGCCTACAGGTGTCCAGTTGTCCCAGTACTACTTATTGAAAATAGGTCTTTCCTCTATGGAATGGCTTTTGCACATTTATCAAAAGTCATTTGGGCATATTTGAGTGGTTCACTTTCTCGGTTCTTTTTTTTTATCCCATTGGTTTCTATGCCAGTAACACACAGCCTTGAGTATGATAATCTTATAAGCATTTTTGAAATTGGGTAGACTGATTTCTTCTCCTCATTCTTCTTTTTCTATAGCAGTTTTAGTTCCTTTATAAATTGTAGAATAATCTTGTTGAGGCTGTGTGTGGTGGCTCACACCTGTAATCCTAGTACTCTGGGAGGCTGAGGTGGAAGAATCTCTTGAACTTAGGCATTTGAGAGCAGTCTGAGCAAGAATGAGACCTCGTCTCTACTAAAAATATTAAAACTAGCCGGGCACTGTGGCAGGCACCTGTAGACCCAGCTACTTGGGAGGTTGAGGCATGAGGATCCCTTGAGCCCAAGTTTTAGGCTGCTGTGAATTATGATGCCATAGCACTCGTTGGGCAACAAAGTGAGACTCTGTGTCGAAAAAAAAGTCTTGTTGATATCTATAAAAGCTATTGCTAGAATTCTGATAGAAGTTATATTAAACTTGCTGATCAGTTTCAGGTGATGGACACATCCTAGCTCTGCCCATCTCCCCACCTCTGCTGAGGCCTGGGAGCTCTTGGTGCTATCTGGGATGTGGGTCTGATCCGACTTTGTTGGTAAATTTCTTCTCACTCTTTGTTATTTTGGATTCGTTTTGTTTTTCCTCACAGGCTTAAGTAAATACAGGCAGCTCTTACAGCATTTTCACAGCTTATATGTATGTAACATAAACTATGATATTTGCATTTTGTGAAGGTATTTACATCTTTCTGCAGTTATAGTGAAACTTTGCTGGAAAACTTTGAAAGACCGTTAATGAGCCTAATACTCTGTGAAATAGTAAAATAAATATTGCATTGTGTTTTGGAACTAACCTGAAAAGTCAGACCTTATAGAAACAGAGCCAACTGTGATCTTACAAAGTAGATTCCAAATTTTATTTTCCTTTTCAGGCGTGCCTTCAGATGCTGATTCTTCTGCCAGTAACAAGATAAGTGGTACAAGTAGTTCTAAGCCACATCGCCCTTCTCTGGCCAAGATTCTCCTGTCGTTGGATGGAAATCTGGCCAAACAGCAGGCCTTATCGCATGTCCTCACAGCACTGCAGATCGTGTATGCCAGGTAGGCTGCTGTGCTGAGTCTTGAAATGCTGCAACTATGTACGCTTTGGATTTTGTAATTTTTTGGTTTATCAAATGTCTACAAGAATGTTGTATTATTGTCTTTCAATGCTGTGTGTCAGAGTCACATATTCTTTGATAGTGATTTGATGGTGTCTTTGTGCTTGCTTGTTTTGAAACATGGATCAGAAACCTAAGTTGAACATTTTCATTATTCTTTTTGGTTGTTAAACTCTAAGCATTAATATTTGGGAAAGAGGAAGAATTAGTTTGTAACTAATTTATGGTGATATAGGGCATCTTCCTCACTGCGTGGGTAAGGCGGGTTCACAGTGTAGTCTTAACAAGATTTTGCTGCTGTTTGCTCACAGTCCAAGTGAGCTGCTCATGTTTTCATGTGTCAGGGGTGCGGACCTCACAGGTGCAAAGCCTGAGTCCATCGCTGGGAGGACGCTGGGTCCTTGTAGCCTAGCGTGTGGTGCACTTTGAGTGAACACAGAGATGCCTGGTGTTCTTAAGGCTGTCACAGCCCGGCAGGGCTTCTCAGGGAGAGCTGAGGGCTCACTGTGGTTCACTTTTACATTTGTCATCACTGTGGTTATTAAAATAAATAAGGTCCAGAGTAAACATTTTAGGTTTTGCCTGATGGGCACATGGTAGTAATGTTTGGTATTTTTCTAAAACTCTTTTATTTTTTACTTCAGTTTAACATAAGGGCACAAATGATTAGGTTATAATGTTTGTGTTTGTTGGGTGAGGTCCCTGTTGTGGTCGTACCCGTCCCCTAGGAGGTATGCCATGTACCTTACTTACATTGTGCCCGTTAGGTGAGTGATACATGAACCCTACCAGATTGAGGGAGTGTCTCAGTGAGCACTTGTCTTGCCTTGCATGTCCTGTGTCATGTGCTACTGAAAGGGAGCTCACTGCAGGCCTGGTTTTCTGTTCTGACAGAGACGCGGTGGTGGGGGCCCTGATGCCTGCTGGCATGATGGCCCCTGTGGAGTGCCCTTCCTTCTCGGCACCCCCTTCTGATGTGTCCACCATGGTTAGTCCCATGAATGGAAACGAATGTGTGCTAGGCCTGGACATTGAAGACAGACTGAGTCCAAACCCATGGCAAGAAAAGAGAGAGGTAAAGTGAACCATAAAGCAGTATTAGATCAGAAAGGAGAGGGTGGCTATTTTCTGTCAAGGAAAGTCTCAGTCATTCTGTCACTTGATTTAGGCTGTTTTTGTGCTCACTACTTTGATTTTTGGCTTGACTTATAAAATATTTTATTCAAAGGATCATTTTTAGTGTGTAAGTGGAATTAGGTTTATTCTTTTAAAAAAATTACTAATATAAGTTCACAAGTCCTTTACCTGTGATTCAGAAACCTTAAAACTCTGATAGCCAAATGTTTTAGTAACTTGGCGAAAGACCCACTTGAAGATAAGTGAGCTGAGTTGTAGTCTAATGTGACCTGCTTGAATACAAATTGGTTGTCTTGGAAATATGAATGTGCTTAATTTTGCAGGGCTGCCCCTGGCTACACTGGGGTCGTAGCTGATGTGCGGCACAAGCCCCAGGTGACCTCTGTACAATCTGGAACACTTCAGACAGCCCAAGTGACTTTAGATGAGTTATTTTGAACTCATGTGGGAAGTATGCCATTTTGCCAGACTTTTCAGTTAAATTCTCCTGCTGTGTACTCTCCAATTAGATCGTGTCCTCTGAGGATGCTGTGACCCCCTCTGCGGTGACTCCATCTGCTCCCTCTGCCTCCTCTAGGCCCTTTATCCCAGTGACAGATGACCCAGGAGCTGCCAGCATCATTGCAGAGACCATGACCAAAACTAAAGAGGTGAAGAGATAATCTTTAATTTCTGACTATGTAATCTTAAACGCACACACAAGCTCTTAGGAACACAGTGTTCTCTACATGCTCTTCACTTGTGAGGTGCCTCAGCCCACAGCCTCTGTCCACTGCTCAGTGTCTCAGCGTGCACTCCCTGAGTATCAGGACATCAGCACTGATCGAGGATTACTTTTGAATCCACAGACCTGTTTGGAGTTTGCTCATCATCCCTGTAGTACCCCATGGGTCTAGCACCCAGCCTGGGTTTGTTAGTCTTCAGTATAGAATAGTCCTTCAGTCCTTCATTCTGACAGAAAACACCACGAGGATGCTGTGGAGTTGTTTTCAGTGCTCTGCTGGGATTCTTGCACCCTTGAGTTGCTGCGTTACTGGCGATGTAACTCTTACCACTTGGTTAAGGGGGTCTGCCAAGCTTCTCCACTGGCAGTTCATCAGTCCTCGTGGGTAGATACTTTGAGGCTATGACAAATCTTGTTCCTCATCGTACTTTCACCCACCCAGGTTTTAGCATCTATTAATGATTCTAGCTGAGTCCATTATTACTGTAGTTGCTGTCACATGGTCATCTTTCAAATTTTATCATTATTTCTGGAATGTAATTATTGCCATTCTTTTACGACCTTTACCTTCTCATGTCTGTCTGTCTTCTATTAATATTTAATTATCTGCTTGTCATTGTGTTTTATAGATCAATGGGTTCCTATTTTATTCAATTAGTGGTACTCATTACTGTCATTTTTTAACACCCACATTGTACCCACACTTGGCCATTGGGAGCCTTGCAGGCTGGTCCTTTGTCTTTCTGATGTTTCCCCATAATTCCTAGAGCACTTCCTCACTTTCTGACACAGTATTGTGTTCCAGACTCATCTTTCACCTACCTCCCCCTGCTTTTCTCTAATGAGAATAGACTTCCTTTTACTGGATTATAGAATTTGGAAACCAAGGTTTGGGTGCTTGGTAAGCTGATTGCTGCTAGGTGTATAATCCTTTCATATGTTGCTGGATTTGGCTTGCTACGATTTTGTTGGGGATTTTTATATCTGTATTCATAAGGGATACTGATTTGTAGTTTCCTGCAATGCCTTTCTCTGGCTATATAGATTGAACTGGGAAGTGCTCCTTCCTCTTCTGTTTTTTATAGGAGTTTGTGAAGGATTGGAGTTAATTCTTCTTTGATAGAAGATTCTATATTTGATAGAATTTTATCTGTTCTAATGACATATTCCCATCATTCTTTGAGTGTTCCCTTGCTTTCTGGCACAACACAAAATTCCAGGCTCAACAAGATGTTTCTTTCTCCAACACAGGAATCAGCTTTTTCTTTTAAGAAGTCCTGATTGATTTTAGTGGTAGATGATATTTAAAGTCAAGATTTGGGCCCTCATGTGCTTATTGCTGTTTGGGTGACAGAGCTAGGGAATAAATATAGGTGTGTTTATATAGGTTATAAATATATATCTACATTTATGGAAAACCACCAGTTCACCCAATATGATTGATTTTAGTCCATTTAGAATTCATTGTAGTTTTTACCCTTTTTGAATTACTGTCTTCTCTGAAGTGAAAATGTAGGCTCCTGTCTTCAGTGACTATTATAGTTCAGTCTCCTGTCTTGGCCACTTCCTGCCCACTGGTGGGTGCCCTTCCCACCCTGCACAGCCTCTGGCACTCAAAACCTGTCTGCCTTCTGGAGGACCTGACCTGTGGTCCTCCCCCCAACCCCCATTAATGCTGATTGGCCAAAAGGAAGAAAGGAAGAGTACTTTCCTCCTTTGTCCTGACTCTGTCCCACCAGCCACCCCACATGCAAACGCCCTTCCCAGCTCACTCAGGAGCTCCCACACCAAGCCACTTCTCCCTTGCCAGTCTGCCTCGTTGGGGATAAACATGTCTTCTTTTAAATTACATTTGGGACCTTTGATTTATTACAGTGTAACTGTTGGCAGGCAGTATGTCCTGTGGAAGTTATTTATAACCATCTGTGATAATAAGAAACTCCCTGTTTATGTATATGGTGTCTGGGCTCAAATTCTGATTTTGGACAGTCTCCCAGCATGAAGATTTAATTCAGGATTCAGAAATTATTCTGAAGAAGGCAAAATATTTTGCTTTTAGATAGAAGAAGGAGTATTTGATTTCATCTCCACTAATTTGTATAGGCATTATCTAGGTTATACACTTGAATTTCTATCATTGCTGTTTTGGTTTGACTTATATTATTATGGCAAAATATAATCATTTTAATGTTAGTATTAACGTATAATTCGTATTTAAGGATGTGCTACTAGTGATTTTCTTCTTTAGCAGTTTCTCTACCAGTGGTTCTCAACCTTCCTAATGCCGTGGCCCTTTAATACAGTTCCTGTGGGTTGCAACCCACAGGTTGAGAACTGCTGCTGTAGGTTCTCAATATATAATGTTTTCCAACCTTTTTTTTTTTTTTTAATCTCATTGCACACTTGAACCTGTATTTATCTTTCCACAGCACATTTAAATTATGTTTATCCAAAAAATGAATGAAAAAAAAAAAAGAAAAACGAATATACTTAGAACTTCTTTCAAAAATAATGTAATTAATCTTTAAGAACTGTCTCAGCACTCAGTGTGCCATGGCACATAAGCTGAAAGTCACTGCTCTAGGCATATTTTTTGTGGTGTTATTGTTTTTTTTAAACACCCTGAACAAAAAAAATGTTAGGTCTATTTCAACTGCAAGACCAAAGATATTACATCTCAAAGATATACATACATACATATATATATACATATATATATATATAAAATATTGTATTTAAATTTTTTTTTTTTTTTTTTTTGAGACAGAGTCTTACTATGTCACCCCCGGTAGAGTGCTGTGTTGTCACAGCTCACAGCAACCTCAAACTCTTGGGCTTAAGCGATTCTCTTCCCTTAGCTTCCCAAGTAGCTGGGACTACAGGCGCTAGCCACAACACCTAGCTATTTTTTGTTGCAGTTGTCATTGTTGTTTAGCAAGCCCAGGCCAGATTCAAACCCACCTGTCTTCAGTGTATGTGGCTGGTGCCCTAATCACTGAACTATAGGTATGGAGCCCTCATGGATATATTTCAATGAATGCTTTTGCTGTCCTTCAGTGAACCATATTCTAGAATGTCATTTCCAATGGATTTAACTCACTGGCTCCCTGGGTCTCCATGCAGAGGCAGGAGTACGGTCTGTTTTTCTAAAGGGAGAACCTTATTCCTATCTTAGATAGAAGTGGTTTTCGTGGCACATTGGTTGTGTCCCCTTAAGGAGGGCTCTGCTTTACCTGGCTCTTTTCTGTTTGTGGAAGGAACTGCATCAAGTTTGCTTAGGTCCAGAAAGCAAGAGAGCAGAGAAAGGGTGTTTGGCTTTTGCTCTTCCTCGGGCTAGCTAAACTCTGCTTAGGAGAACATGAAGGGCTTGGGGCCTCCTGATCTGCACAGGGTCACAGCAATTCCCATTTCAAGTCAGACATTGTGGGTTTCCCACTTCTGATGGCCACCTTTCCCCTCTCTAGAGTGGAGCATCAGTGCTGATCTTCCGGTAGCTCTTGTTTTGGATAGGCCATTTGAAACCTGGGGGTGTAGTGATGCTGGGTTATTGGCATATAGGAGACAACAAGCTCCTTCCTCTGCAGAAAAGGAGAGAGCATGAATTGTCACAGATGTGGTATGTTTTAGCTGATGCAGGGGTAATGGGAAGTGACTAAGTATAGCAAGACTTTTGTTTTATGGATTGTTGTTTAAATTATGGGCAGTGTGTTACATGCTAAAAAGTTGCTTTAAATAAGATTCTAGAAAGGAATTATGGAGAGGATCTAGACAGAATATAATATATAATATATAGGGCACAGATTTAGTTAATAAAAAAATTCTCAAGTATACCTACCTTACAAGTAATGAGTAGATTTTGCATGGTGTGACTTTGTTCCAAGACGACTCCTATAAATGTCTGTTTGTGATGCAAACTTGTTCACAGTAGTAAATGGTCATTTCTTTATAGTTTAAGACATCTCTTTTACATAGATGCTATTGGTAATCTTTTAAAAAGGTGATTAGTCTTGAAAACATAGTGGAGATTTTAGGGACCTGTCATTTCTTTCTTTTTTCTTTTCTTTTCTTTATTTTTTTTTTTTTTTCTTAAGAGACAGAGTCTTACTTTATCGCCCTTGGTAGAGTGCCATGGCAGGGACCTGTCATTTCTTAATCTGTCTTGTCCATAGTCTTTAAACACCTCCAAGTCTCTTACTCATTGGTATTCATATGTCTTTAGAGTTCATGGGTCAACTAGTGACTTTTTATCTCTTAACAACTCATTCCTCATGTTAATTGTTGGATGTCATTTAACTTAGGATGTTGAAAGCCAAAATAAAGTGTCAGGCCCAGAGCCTCAGTCCTTGGATGAGTTCACCAGTCTGCTGATTGCTGACGACACTCGTGTGGTGGTGGACTTGCTCAAGCTGTCAGTGTGCAACCGTGCTGGGGACAAGGGCAGAGATGTCCTCTCCGCCGTGCTGTCTGGCATGGGTACCGCCTACCCGCAGGTGAGTCTTGAAGAGGGTCAGGGCCAACCTGCCATGTCTTTCTTCTTGCTGGGCCAAGCTCCTCTTGGAGGGAGGTGCTGTCCTTAGTCACGTGTGATCTTTTCCAGATTTTTTTCCTCAGAGACAGCAATTCAGAGCACTTTCTTAAAACAAAACTTTTTTTTTTGAGACAGAGTCTCACTCTGTGCCCTGGTAGAGTGCCATAGTGTTATAGCTCACAGCAACCTCAAGCTTTTAGGTTCAAGTGATCTTCCTGCCTTAGCTTCTCAAGTAGCTATAACCACAGGAACCCACCACAAGTCCTGGCTAGTTTTTCTAGTTTTAGTAGAGACAGGGTCTCACTCTTGGTCAGGCTTGTCTCGAACTCCTAAACTCAAGGAAACCACCATCCTCCATCTCCCAGAGTGCTGGGATCACACATGTGAGCCACCATGCCTAACCTGAAACAAAAATTTTAATTATTTCTTTACCTGTTTTGGATCTAGTTAATGGATCCTTCCCTTATTGACTTAAGAGTTTTTTGAATATGTGTTCTATCTATCACATGTTTTTTGATGTTGGTTTGGTGCTTTTTGCCATGTAGAAATTTCTAGTTTGTATGTAGTGAAACCTGCCAGCTTTTCTCCTTTATGGCTTCTGAGTCTTATATCATGCTAGAAAAATGCTTATATGACATTATTAAATAAATTCTCCCCCAGTTTTCTTCTAATTGTTTTTATTATTTCATTTATTATATTTACATTTTTGAACCACGTAGGGTTTAGCTTGATGTAAGATATAAAATAGAGATCCAACTTTAATTTTTCTACAGTGGTAAAGCAGTTGCCCTAACATCATTCACTGAATAATGTGTCTTTTCCCCTATAATTTGAAAACCACTAAATATTTTTGGGTCTATTTATAGACTCTTTTCCGTTCTACTGATAGAACTCTTTAGGCTCTAATACCAAGTGTTTTATCTATTGCAACTTTAAATAGCCACTAGCCACATGCACCTATTCAAATTTAAATTAAACAAGATTTTAAAAGCTCTTCAGTTTGTCAGGTGCTTTAGCTATATCTCATATGCTCAGTAGCCACAGCCCTGGACAGCTCAGATACAGAGCATTTTGCAATAATAGAAAGTCCTCCTGGGCCCAATGCTGCCAAATATTAAAGCATTTTTAGTCTAGATCTTGAGTCTAATGTGTAAAGTCAGTGGACCATCAGTATATGAGTATCTTAGAAATAGGCTTGCTCGGCCCTGAAGTCCAGGCTTCCTGGAAGATTCTCACCAGCAGTCTTGCAGCTCTGTGCCAGGCGTCTGGCATGGCCGTCTTGGTGGCAGTTACTTTGTCTGTGTTTCTTGAGGCCCCATTTCATGAGCACCAAAATGATAACGTACCTAAATACAGCTGAGTGGCCTTAAAAGTCCAGGAAAGTTTGGTGGATATTTTAGGAGTTTCTTAGTCTGCCATTCAGGAAGCACTAAAAAGTTACAGGTTCCTTCTTTTTGGTTTTTGAGACAAGTTGGTTGGCATAATTCTAAGAGGTTAAATCAAGGTGAACTACTGTAAGCAGAGCATTATTTTTTTCAGAAGTGTGTTGCATTTGTGAGAAGAAAGGATCTGAATGAGAACTTGAAGTTAAAATATTGACCAGCATTTGCCATACACATCCCTGTCAGGCCTGGTTCTGGTGCACTCTCAGTACAGGGGCTGGGGTTACTTTTATATGCAATGAGGAAATTGAGAGTCAGATGGGACACTCAATCTGCTGGTAGGTGGCTCCTCTGTGATCTCCACCTGCAAAGCTTGCTGCCCTTCTTCTCTAGGGATGCACAGACTCTGCAGAGGGATGTTCTGAGGGCTGGCGCCTGCTGGGCTCTGTACCAGGTGCAGGAGGGTGTTCTGAGGGCAGCACCTGCTGGGCTCTGTGCCCAGGTGTTTGATGGTCCCAGCGTCTGTTTCCAGTAACTCAAAGACAGAACTGAGGATGAGATGGTCTTCAAATTATCCTGACCAGGTTGGCAACATGGTTGTTGTATGTCCTGCCCTGACCTTATGTTTGTGACTCTCAAAGATAAAAAAGGCACATTTAGATTTTAAATGATTGCGCCAATGTAGGACATTGATACAATTGTTTGCTGAGCTATTTGTTATCTAAATTTGAGGAAAAATAATGACAAATAACAATATATGTCTAAAAGGTATAGAATGGGCATTGTCAAGAGAAGAGCTTTATTTTCTCTGAATTGAAAATTTTAGGGTTATGCCAGGTACAGTAATCCTAGCATGTTGAGAGTCTGAGACAGGAGGGTCCACTTGAGGCCAGAAGTTTGAGACCAGCCTTGGCTATATAGCAATACCCTGTCTCTACAAAAAAATTTAAAAAATTAGCAGATGTAGTAGCTTGCACCTATAATCCTAGTTACGTGGGAGGATTGCTTAAAGCCAGGAGTTTGCAACCTGCTTGAGCAAGAGTGAGACCCTGCCTCTACTAAAAGTAGAAAAATTAGCAGAGCAGGGTGGTGGACATCTGTAGTCCCAGTTACTCAGGAGGCAGAGGCAGGAGGATCACTTGAGTCCAGGAGTCTGAGGCTGCTGTGGGCTATGATGACACCACTGCATTCTAGCCCAGATGATGGTGCAAGACTCTGTCTCCCAAAAATTTTTTTAAAAGGGGTTAATATAATGTTGCTGTTATACTATATTCTTTTCTTTGCTTTTAAAAACAACAAGGAATTTATTCTCACCAGTATTAACATGTAAGTGGTATGAATCATCTCTTTTTTTAAAAGGGCATTGCATGGGTGGCACCTGTGGCTCTCGAGTAGGGTGCTGGCTCCATATACCCGGCCCTGTTCAAAAACTACAAAATAATAAATAAATAAATAAATAAATAAAATGGCTTTGCATTATGGCACAACTATAGTAGCAGCTTCACTGGACAAATGGAGACATTGTATCTCATCATTTGAGTCCTCATATTAATTTGAAACAACAGGGCATTATAGCTTGTTGGGAGAACAGGGTAGGGCCAGACCCTTAGTGTTCTGGGTCGAGATAGCCCTGCCTGCTTGTGTTGATAGGTGCAGCCCTCATATTAGTCCTCTGCCACTGCTGGGCCCAGACGGCCTGCCCATTCTTAATTCCTGCCCCACCTGCCTGATCCCAGTGCCTTCTAGGATCTTGTCATTTTTTAATCACCTTTCTGCTCCTTGCCTTGATGTTTCTGTTTCTGAGGCAGACTTTCCTCAGTAGGCAGCAGCCTGTCTTGGTGTGAACGGGACGTGTTGTCATACAGGCATGTCACCTCATCACTTGGCTCTTGTTGAGGGCATTGGGCACCTTCTGACTACTTTTCATATAGATTGTCTATAAGCTTCACAGCACCGCCACAAGCTCTGTGTTATCCTGATTGGACCTCAGTTTCTCAAACTCCAAGTCCTGCACTCTGCCTCCCCGTTACTGTGGAGGTCTGGACAGGATGAGCAGAGTGGTATCCAGAGCCCAAGTATGCAGCCAGTCAGCCACATCTGTGTCCCTACTTTCCCCCAGGTGGCAGATATGCTGTTGGAGCTCTGTGTCACCGAGTTGGAGGATGTGGCCACAGACTCACAGAGCGGCCGTCTTTCCTCTCAGCCTGTGGTGGTGGAGAGCAGCCACCCCTATACCGACGACACTTCCACCAGTGGCACAGTGAAGATACCAGGTACCTGGCTGCCCTGGGGGAGCTACAGGGCTCTGCACCTCCAGAATTCTGTTTGTGGAATTGCTTCCATTGCTTCCTCTTTTTTATAGAAAAGAGGTTACAGAATTACTGTAGAATTACTTTCCCACTTTTCTAAAAAAACTTCTTTTATAAAATAAAACATTACAGAGAGCCATGGACAGGAACTGTTAGCTTCATGGACCCCAGAAGCCCTGGGCATGTCCCCTAAGGTGGGTGCTGTCCTGCCCTTGAGCTGTCACCAATTTGCATTTCTGGACAGCTTCTGTCACCCAAGTGTGCATCTTTGTGTTCTTTTTCTTTCTTCCTTTTTTTTGTGATTCACTGTAGATGGCACCCTACTGCTGCAGTTCCTGGTGGTCCGCAGTCTCTCCTAAAGTTGTGCCTGGTTGGGAGGCCCCTCCAGGGAGCCCCTTGCAGCTGCACCTGCCTTGGGAGCCTTCTTTGTGTTTTCTCTGTTTCCTGCCATTAGCAGCTGCTGAGGCTCTGCACCCAGAGCCACTGACCTGCTGGGGCTGCAGAGCACTGCTATTCTCATGGAATCATTTCCTTTTTATTTATTAGCTGGAATACTTTTTTATAAAAAACACTTCCCCTCATCCTTCAGTTGGTTACCCTGGAGCTATTTGCATAACCAATGCAGGTGAATGCTTGGTTCTTCCTTTCTGTTCACCACTTTGTCTAGTGTTTCCTTCTATTTACCAGAGACTGATTGGTTCCCTATTATCCTTCAAAGGTGACCCAACACTGTTTTTAAAGTATCATTATGAGCTCATGGACTGAACATACATGATAGGTTTTAATCTGTTGTCTTTATTATACTCATTAAAGATCAATTGTCTTCTTTCTAGATAGTGGCAGCCTCTTCAGTTTGGCTTCTGAAATGATTCTGGTGGTAGCTGCCTGGCAGTCTGGCATGACAAGATAGTCCAGGCTTTCCTGTAGGCTTCTGTCTCCACCTGGGCTCTGTGCTGGTTTCTTTTGAGTTCATACTGACATTTTCAATCCAGATTCAAAAGTAGAAGTGTTCTAATCCTTCTGTTATATATCTGCATTTTTTTTTTTCATGCCAAAGCCTGGTTCCAAGATAGGGTATGATAGAATATCTCATAATTTTTCATTTGCTTTATCCTGCGTTACATACGCAGCAAACAGGACCTGATTCTACCACTGTCCCTGTGATTACTGAAGATGCTAAACAGTGTTTCCATTCTCTCACATTTATTAAAATGATTATATTATATTTATCAGCACGTAATACCTGTGAAATAACGATGCTTTTTCATCTCATCTGGTCTTACTTTATCCCGTTGAATGGTTGAATGTTCTCTTTTCACTCTTTCATCTCTTTGGTTGTTGTCTGAAGCATACTTTAGCAGTCCCTCGGATCAGACTTTTCTGGGAGAGTTTGTGCCCTTTGAACTTGAAAGGTCGCTTTTTTGGATATTAAACTCTTGATCACATGGTCTTCCTCTGTGTAGGTGTGATAACAGTTTTCCCCCTTTACATGCCTTTCTTAAGGCATTTTACTAGATGTGTTCATCTGGGTCATTCTGAGTCATAGTCTCAGATGAGAGGTGTGCCCTCTTAATATGTAATTTCAATTTAGTCAGGACATGTTTTTTAATGGTTTGTAGTGGTCTTGCTTTGTTCTCCTATCCCAAGAACAGATGCGATCACCACGACTTTCCTGGTTATTGTCAGCTGCTTCCTCTTTCAAGTGCCTTTTACTTCTATTTAAAAAAAAAAACAACTTTCTTTCTCGTATTTATTTTAAGTCATTATCTCTTATGTTTGATTTTTATACTCTAGTCTTTATTTTGGACATTTATTTTAGTTGCAATCTTTTCTTTTTTCTTTTTGAGACAGAGTCTCACTTGGTTGCCCTCGGTAGAATGCCGTGGCATCACAGCTCACAGCAGCCTCCAGCTCTTGGGCTTAGGCGATACTCTTGCCTTGGCCTCCCAAGTAGCTGGGACTACAGGCACCTGCCCCAATGCCCAGCTATCTTTTGGTTGCAGTTGTCATTGTTCTTTAGCATGCTTGGGCTGGACTCGAACCCGCCAGCCTCGGTGTATGTGGCTAGCACCTTACTCAGTGAGCTACCGGCGCTGAGCCTCTTACTCTCTTTTTTCTAATAGTAACTTTATATTGGATTTGATCTTGGTACTTTTTATTTTGATCATTTTTATGTGACACTGTTTTCTTGAAATTTTAAAATGAGGTGAGATTCAGAAAATAGTTGTTTTCTTTTTTAATTTTTAATTTCAGCTTGCTTGTTCATCATTCTTCTTTGTTTGAGGTACTCTTTTTTTTTTGGTTCATTTTCTTTCATCTTTTTTTCAATGCTTCCCCTGGCGATACTCTGTCCCATTGCCTCCCCAATAGCTGGGATTACATATGCCCACCACAACATCTGGCTGTTTTTGATGTTAGTAGAGATGGGGTCTTACTCTGGCTCACTGCTGCTCATACTGGTCTCAAACCTCTGAGCTCAGGCAATCCACCCGCCTCAGCCTCCCACAGCACTGAGACTACAGGGGTGAGCCACCACACCAGAAAATAGTTTTTAACTTTAAAAATATTTAACTTTATTATTTTTTTTATTCTTTCTTGATAGAAATTTACAGAACAAAGGGTGTCTCACCTTGTGGTCTCTTTCTCTTCTCTGTTTCTTTTCTACTTTATAGTCTACCAGCAACTGCTATCTTTTCTGTTTTAAAATGTATTCCAAATCAACCATTTCTCACTGACTTCAGACCATTTTGTCTCACCTGGCTTATTGCACGAGTGGCTTGTTCTAGAGCTTGCTCTGCCCCTGCTCCTGCCCGACCTCCTGTGTCATCCCAGATCGAGCCCCACACACCACCCCCAGAGACCTTCTTTTAAAACTAGGCAGGTTAAGGCTTGGTCTGGGTACTGGGGCTGTAGCGTGACAATTCACCCAGAAGCAAGAGCACCAAGCACATTGGCCTGGCGGAGGTGTTCACCAGCCTTCCTTTGCAAGGCAGAGACGTGGCCAGTCCAAGTTCTTGTTTTTGAATCTGGTCCTTCTGACCCACCTGCATTTCATTAGCAGTAAGCGTGGTTTTCAGCCTGCCTGTTCCTCTTTGTATGTGCGTCTTTGGAGTGCTGACCAGGGTGTTCACTGTGCTTTGTGCTCGGCTGTCCCCCAGGTGCAGAAGGACTCAGGGTAGAGTTTGACCGGCAGTGCTCCACTGAGAGGCGCCACGACCCTCTCACGGTCATGGATGGTGTCAACAGGATTGTCTCTGTGCGATCAGGTGAGGAAGAGGGTGAGCGGGATGTGGTCTGTCTGCCCTGGGTTCTGCGGGTGGAGCCCTTGACTTTGGGGGACAGAATACTGCTGCTTCATTCCTGTGTTAGCCTTAGGGAAGGGCAGTAGAAGTCCTGTTCTGTGTGAGCTTAGGAAAGGGTGATAGAAGTCCCACTGGCTTTGTCTGCCTTGTTCCCCACTCTGAATGATGATTATCCATGCGATGTGTGTGTCACACCACTAATGAGTGACCAGTGCGAGAGAAGCCCCTTGTTGGGACACACTCAACATTGCCCAGACAGCTGGAGAAGGTGTTGGGGATGTGTGGAGGTGGATGTACACAGAGCTCCATAAAGGGGTTTACTTTGTATCCATTGCATTGAGGGCTTGGCCACATGCAGAATGAGTGTAATCCGTGTGCAGGACAGAGTACTGCAGGGGCAGGAGGCCCAGGCGTCCACCTGTCCTGCTCTGCTGCCGAGCTCCCTGCTCTGCTGCTCCATCTGTGGGGCTTGTTCTGTGCTCACTGCAAAGGTATTTTAGAGCCCCAGTGCAGAGGCCTTCTATGTGCTCTTCATCTTTCTTCTTGAGCAGGGCGGCAGAGTTTTCCTGTAAAGAGTCAAGTAGTAAATATTTGAGGCTTTGTGGGCCTCTACTGCACACATCATGAGTGGGTACATCTGTGTCCCAGTAAAAGTTAACTTCATGTGATATTGCTTATTTAAATGTCTGGTCTGAAGCTGTGGATGAAGGGGTGAGATGGGTTTTCTGGCACTTTAACATCTGTCAGTATAATTTTCAGTAGTTAGATTTGAGTATATTGAGTATATATCTGTCAGTATAAATTTCAGTAGTTAGGTTTCTCTACTTTTGGCAGAAAGCTCCTGCTGACCATCCTCGCACTGCTGCCAGATGGACCTTCTAAAACAGAAATCTGGGTGTGGTCTTTCTGGTTCTTCCAAGATTCCTTAACACACCACCACAGAACCAGACCCTCTGCACTGGTTGGGCTGCTGTACTCCTAGCCAGGCTGGATACACATGTGGCCCTTTGTGGGGAAAGTTGGGGCTCCGCATCCTGTCCCTGGCTTACAGCAGACTTCCTGCGGGCAGCAGCCCGGCAGCCCTGGCATGGGTGTGGGTGGGCTGGCACTGCAGGTCCATCACTGCACCTGCTGTGCTGATGAGCATTTCCCCTCACGCAGCACCTGCTGTGGGGGCAGTGCTGGCCTGTGTGCTTTCCCAGTGCTTGGTACAGGGGTTGAGTAGCTGTTGAAGAGTGTTCTCAAGAGGGTTGTGTCACCATGAGTTTAAACTTGAGAGAACTTGGGTTGTAGGTGCTCATTCTTCAGATGCAGCACGAATGATCTTGCTCTCTGTCTGAAGAAGTTTGGGTTGATCAGATGGTGGAGTGATTCTGACCCTTGGCCATACCTTTCTCCTCTAGGCCGAGAGTGGTCTGACTGGTCCAGTGAGCTGCGCATCCCGGGGGATGAGCTGAAGTGGAAGTTTATCAGCGATGGGTCTGTGAATGGGTGGGGCTGGCGCTTCACAGTGTACCCCATCATGCCAGCTGCAGGTGAGGGGGCTCAAGGCCACCAGGCTTGACCACCAGCTGCGATGGGTGGGGGTAGCGTGGAGGCACATGTCTCCTTCCAGTAACATTCAGGCTGCCCCATGCTGCCAGGTCTCTGCCTTCAGGCTGCCTCACGCCACCTGGCGCTCTGTCTTCCCAGCTGCCCCACCCCACCTGGCACTCTGCCTTCACAGCTGCCCCATGCTGCATGGCATTGTACCTCCAGGCTGCCCCATGCTGCATGGCACTCTGCCTTCCAGGCTGCAGTGCTAAAGGCTTTTGATTGACATTAAAACGTTGCTGTGAAGAGCTCATTGCTCAGGTGGGGTGTGCCATAGGCCACCTCTAATTGCTCTGTTCCATGTGTGGGCGCCCCTTGGTAACTGGATTTGTGCAGCATCTCCTTATGGGGTAGCCCCCTCCCCACCCCTTGTGTCAACACAGGGTCATTCACGGTGCTCATTCACAGGCCCTAAAGACCTCCTTTCTGATCGCTGCGTCCTCTCCTGTCCATCTATGGACCTGGTGACATGTCTGTTAGACTTCCGACTCAATCTCACCTCCAACAGAAGCATCGTCCCTCGCCTGGCGGCCTCCCTGGCAGCGTGTGCACAGTTGAGTGCCTTAGGTAAATGTCACCTTTCTGGTCACGTCTGTGTGCCCATTTGGAATAAGTGGTCAGGGTTCTGACATTTTCTGTCTGCTCTTTTCAGCTGCCAGCCATAGAATGTGGGCCCTTCAAAGACTGAGGAAGCTGCTAACAACTGAATTTGGGCAGTCAATCAACATAAACAGGCTTCTTGGAGAAAATGATGGGGAAGCAAGAGCTTTGGTATGGAGCACTACAGCACAGCTTCTAGATGTGTGGCTCTTTGGGAATAAGAAGTTGCTTTAATAACTTAAACCTCTAAATCATCAGGAATTGTTGGGGAGTGCCATGTAAATAAGAGGACTTTGTCATAGGCAGACTCTTCTTCATGGTGCTGTGAATACTGGGTCCACACAGGACTTTGGGTTTAAAACATGGCTGTGAACATGGCATGGCATTGACTGGCCTTCACAGTGAGTCCACCTGACCATTTCTCCTTTGCATCCTGACCCTATGAGGAAATGGCGGGACTTGTGGTCGACGGGGGCTGAATGGCCATACTGAGATTGAAACTAAAGGTTCTGAGATGAATTTTCAAACTCCTCTTTTTCTTTTTCTTACTTTTTTCTGAGACAGAGTCTCACTTTGTGACTCTCAGTAGGGTGCCGCAGTGTCATCACAGCACACAGCAACCTCAAATTCCTGCCTTCAGGTTCAAGGATGGTTCAAACCATCCTCCTGCCTCAGTTTTTCTGTTTTTGCTTTTTCACCGTGCCCAGCCTCAAACTCCTCTTTTTATATTAGTGTTTATGTCCTTTTACCTTTTTTCCTACTTGAGAATTCATAGGCATTTTTTAAAAAAGGAACAGTACCAACCTAATAAAACATTTGACTCATTGAAACAAAGCAAGCTGTCAGCCTCCTCTGCACTTTAGATTCCTGCAATAGATTGTTGTTTTGCTATCTTCCCAGAGTTTCACAGGCAGTGCTCTTGCCGCCTTGGTTAAAGGCCTCCCGGAAGCCCTGCAGAGGCAGTTTGAGTATGAGGACCCTGTCGTGAGGGGTGGGAAGCAGCTGTTACACAGCCCATTCTTTAAGGTAACGTTTGACTTGTTCTCTAAAGTGATGGGAAAGCCATCAAGCCGAGGCCACTGAGAGCTGTCACACCCACTGTGCTATGTTTTAGACCTCATTGAGGGCAGCTGCAGGTATCTGCTGAAGTTAAGTTGGGTGGTCCTGAGTAGTGGCTGTGTGATGTGAGCCCTCATATCTAAGCTTTTACCTGAGTATTAGTGTGCCTGAGATGCACGGGTCATGTCGTCAGCGGGTGCAGGCAGCAAGTACATGTGAGGTGCTTTGCTAGAACTGTTAGGGATCCCCGTCTCACAGATGCTGGTAAAATACTTGTCAGCCTGGGGTGAGGAGCTACTAGCTCTGGGATGGGGGCCAGTGGCCAGCAGCAGTTGGTTCATCTTTAACACACAATGTTGGGGAAGTGTTCGTTGCATTTCTGAGCATCCCTGTGTCTTTAATTTCTGGTGACCGCAGGTGCTAGTTGCCCTTGCTTGTGACCTGGAACTAGATACCCTCCCTTGCTGTGCTGAGACACACAAGTGGGCTTGGTTCCGAAGATACTGCATGGCCTCCCGCGTCGCTGTGGCTTTGGACAAAAGAACCCCATTGCCCCGTCTGTTCCTTGATGAGGTATTGCATGTTATTTTGGAATCACTTTTGGGATGCAAAGAATTTTTCTTTATTTAGCTAAAATTTCTCTTGCTAAGGAAAAAATAAACTTGACAGTATGAATTTCAGTTAATTTTTACTAGAATAAACTAAAGCTAGAATGGTACTGTCTAGACACTTAATATAGTAGATTTGATGTAATCATCAGTTTTGCTTACTTACCATAAAATTACAATGTTGATATTCCCTTGTATTCCCAGGCAGGGATTTCTCCTGTTTTCTTACCCTAATATTTATTTGTTTTATTCTTGAGATGAGTGTGTGACTCATAATCTCCTAATAATGTTGTCCAGGTGGCTAAGAAAATTCGTGAGTTAATGGCAGACAGCGAGAACATGGACATTCTCCATGAGAGCCACGACGTTTTCAGAAGAGAGCAAGACGAGCAGCTGGTGCAGTGGATGAACAGGTCAGAGTATGGGAACCCAGGACTGAGGGGAAAAAGGGCATGAGTGCTGCTGGGTTCCTTTTCACATGTTCCCTCAACGTCTGCTGCAGGCGACCAGATGACTGGACTCTTTCTGCTGGTGGCAGTGGAACTATCTATGGGTGGGGACATAATCATCGCGGGCAGCTCGGGGGCATCGAGGGTGCAAAAGTCAAAGTTCCCACTCCGTGTGAGGCCCTTGCAACACTGAGGCCAGTGCAGTTAATTGGAGGAGAACAGACCCTGTTTGCTGTGACAGCTGACGGGAAGGTACGGATGCATTTGGTGCCAAGGCGTCTTTAACACTGAGGCTACTGTGGCTGGTGTGTCGCATGGTTCTTGGCTCCTGTAGGGTTCTGTCTTGAAAAATCTTGTTACCAGAGTAATATCACTTATGGTCTGCTGGAAGCAGTTCGAATTTAAGATACTTTTGTGTCATCTTTAGGTATATTCTATAACCTTATACTTTTTTATTTTGAAATATATCATATATACAAAATTGTTAAAATTTTTGTTTGCATATAATTTGTTAGATGTTGCTCTTTCTTGCTTTCTTTTTAAAAATTAATCTCTGCTCATGCGCAGAGATATTTGATGCTTCTATGTTGACTTTGTGTCTGGTAACCCTGCCCTAACCTTGTCTTTCTAACATATCTGAAGATTTTTTGTATCTTCTTTATAGAGGGCTGTAATCTGTGAGTGAATTTCATTGCTTCCTTTCCAGTTTGCCTATCTTTTATCTTTTTCCTTCCTTTCCAGTTTACCTATCTTTTATCTTTTTCCTTTTTTCTTTTTCCACTTCCCAGGGAGTGGGTGTGCCCTGTTTGGACCCACATTTGCCATCTTAATAGTATCTCTGGGTCAGGACTGCAGGTGTCTGCAGCTGGGTTCTGTGACTCAGAATCCATCATGGGCTACAGCTGTATCGAGGCCACTTGAGAAGGATTCAGTTCCTGTGGACTGTCTGGCAGAGGCTGCAGGCCCTCATAAACTGTTGGCAGAGGCTGCCCTTGCTTAGTTCTTTGCTTGTGTCCACAGAATGTCTCACTGTGGCAGCTGGAGGCATCATCTTTGTTTTCTAGCCCACCTTCAGGGAGTAGGGGATTACGGGCCTACCTTAGAGTTTTTGTGGGTTCAGTTCTAGACCACTGCAGTAAAGTGAGTATCACAGTAGCATCACATGAATTTTTTGTTTTCCCAGTCAATGTACATACCTTAATTAAAAATTAGTTTATTGTTAAAAATGCTGATGATCATCTGATCTGATCATCTGATCATCTTTCTGCTGGCGGAAGATCTTGCCTTGACGTTGGTGGCTGTTGACTAATCAGGGTGGTGGTTGCTGAAGGCTGGGTGGTTGTGGCCATTTCTTAAAATAAGACAGTGAAGTTTGTCACATTGATTTGATTCTTCCTTTCACAACAGGTTTCTCTGTGGCATGTAATGCTGTGTGATAGCATTTTACCCACAGTAGAACAACTTTTAAAATTGGAGCCAGTCCTTTCAAACCCTGCTCCTGCTTGGTGACCTAGTTTATGGAACATCCTAAATCCTTTGTTGTTATTTCGACAGTGTTCACAGTACCTTCACCAGGAGCAGATTCCATCCAAGAAACACCTTCTTTGCTCATCTGTTGATCACAAGATTGCAGTAGTTCAGTCACCTCTGCAGGCTCCACATCTAAATCCAGTTCTCCTGTTGTTTTTACCACATCTGCAGTGACTTCCTCTACTGAAATCTTTTGAACCCCTCAAAGTCATCCATCAGGGTTGAGTCAGCTTTTTCCAACCCCTTGTCAATGATGTTATTTTGACCTGCTTCCAGGAATCACCTTTGCTGACCATTATTTCTAACATCTCAGACTGCTGTCTGCAATCATTTTCCTTCTACTTTAAGCATATCTTTTTCACTTTCTTTTAGTGACATTCTTTTGTTGATTGATTTTCCAATTATTTTTGTTGGTTTATTTAAAAATATCTTTTATTTACCCTTTTTCTAGGGTAGGAGTTGGGAAACATTTTCTGTAAGGGATGCATTAGTATTTTTGGCTTTGTGAGCCATTTAGTTTCTTTTGCAACTATAAAAGCAGCCATGGGCATAATGTAAATGAGTGCATGTGCTGTTTCAAGAAAACTTTATTTACAAAACAGGTGATGGGCCCAATTTGTCCTGTGGGTTAAAACTGACCAACTCATATTTCAGAATATAAAATTTTCAGTTGATAATTATTTTCTGTCAGCCTAGTAAGTGTTTTTTCATACTTATGGATTTTGTTTTCCATAATTTCTAATGAGATGTCAGCAGTCAGACTAGCTGTTAGCCAAATGAAGATAATATAGCTTTTCTGTATGGCTATTTTTAAGATTTTTTTTTTTTTTTTTTTTGCTGATCTTCAAATTCACAGCGATACATTTAGATGTCAACTTTTTAAAACTTTTCTTAATTTTTGTTTTGTTTGCTAAAGAGGTGAAGGATTGAAAGATGGTGGGGTGATGAAAGGATGAAAGTGGGATGGGGTCTTGGCTCTGACAAGTGGTCTTTTGATAATTCTGGCAAATGCCTAGACATTACTTTTTTCTATTATTTTTTCTTCCATATTCTCTGTGTGATCTCTACTTAAAATTTCAATTGATGTTGGAATGAGAAGGTCTTTCCATTGTATCTCTTAGTCCTGTCCTTCCTTTGTATTTACTCTTCACTTTGCCTTTCTGTGCCACGTGCTCCATAAATTCTTCACATTAGCCTTCCAGTTTTCTAATTTCTCTTTATCAGTATATAATCTGCTGTTTAATTAATCTGAATTTTATATTACGACTATTTTTTTAATTTCTAAAAGTTCTGTTTTTAGTTGTTTTATAATCTTCTTATTCCTTGAGCAAACTTTTAATTTTGATTTCTTTAAACATAATAGTAAATTATTGTTCTGCTGGCTGTCACTCATGGTGCCTTCTTTCCTGTTTTATGATGTGAATTTTTAAAACTATGAGTTAGCCATTTGCCTTAGAATGTTTTGTGTAGAAGTTCTTTGAGGCCTAATTTGAAGTTATTCATCCAAAGAGAATTTATAAACTTTGGACATTACCAGCCTAAGGATTTTAGTCCGTAGGTAGCATAAATTTAGAATGAAAACCAGCCTGAGGGTCAGCTGTGTGGTTACAGATTCTCAGAGGAGATTCCCCTCACTGCTAAGACCAAGGAAGGCATCTTTGTTGTTGTTTTCATTTCTTCTTCATAGTTACAGAGAGGGGGCTACCCTTTGGAGCCTCACCTGGCTATAGGACATGTTTTTGAGGCTTTGCACCTTACCCACACACCCTGTGTGCTGGAAACCTCCCAGCACCCTCCCAAGAGAAGCTAGCTTGGGCCTGGTTTACCACCCGAGTTTATTTTCACTTCCTTAGCCCTTGTGGTCTCCTTGCCATTGTATCAGTACAGCAGCATGTTTGAGAGAGGTTTAAAACAACATGAGACACCACCACCACGATAGATTTTTGTCAGGAGAGATGTTAATACTGGATTTGGAAATGGCAGTCTTTTTTTTTTTTTTTTTTTTTTTAAATAAATAATAAAGATATTTTGTAGCTCCAGTTACCCACTTAAAGTGAAAAGGTTGTTTGTTATTGATTTTATGTGCTGCTTTGCTGAAACATGAAAATGTATCTATATTTTTTTCTATGGGTATGTTTTTGTGGGTATTATTGTCAGGGATTTGCATATAGTTGATAATTAGTATTTTTGTTTGTTTTTCTTGGTATCAATTGTAGTTGGTATTCTAGATGAAAATGGAGGAGCTTCCAGAGAGAAGACCTTATTTTGAAAGTACACTTTGTGACTTCTGAATTTCTAGTAGCCTTTAGTTTTTCTTTTCATTTTTAGAGCTTTGTCATACTGCATGTATGAAGTCTTAAGCATTCCTATGAATTTTAATTGTAAATTTCATTTCTTTGTGGTAAAAATGTCTAGAGCACTGATTGGGTTTATGTGTATTAACTACGAAATCCAGGGATATTTACCTACAAACCTGTCGATCCAATTACTTTCCTCTTAGCTGTATGCCACGGGGTATGGTGCAGGCGGCAGACTGGGAATTGGAGGGACAGAGTCGGTGTCTACCCCAACGCTGCTTGAATCCATACAACATGTGTTCATTAAGAAAGTGGCTGTGAACTCAGGAGGGAAGCACTGCCTCGCCCTCTCTTCAGAAGGCGAAGTTTACTCTTGGGGAGAGGCAGAAGATGGGAAGCTGGGACATGGCAACAGAAGGTATTACATGAAGAATCATTTTCAATGTCATGTTTTCTTTTGCTTTTGTTTGTTTTAATGCTGGTACATTGTATTGGTACTTTGTTTTGCAGAACAACATTTACAACAATCTGTTCAAATTTACTAGTGTAATGACTCATTTGGCAGAAATAGTTTCATGTACCATCATGTGGGCTTACCTATGTGACTCCTCTTTGGGGAAGAAGAGCCAGTTCTGGGTTTTGACTTACAAGCACAAAGCTGCTTTTGTCTTTCTCCCCCAAGTCATCACTGAATCTCATTTCACATTTTATATAACCTGCATGATACCAACACTGTAAATATGGAGGAAAGGCAGAAGTGAGGGGATAGGGTACACCAGTGACAGCATTCTTTGAACAAAAGAACCGAACCCACTAGTGTTTAAAAATTAATGGGAATTACTAGCCAAGTTTGAGTAACAGGGACCTTTCTTATCCTAGAAATAACTAAAACACCAAAGTATACAAAGTAAGAGCCCTAAAGACACTGGGTGTCAGGCAACAAAGCACCATGCTCTCTGAGAAATGGAAAACAAACAAGGTGAGCTCTAAAAACTGCCCTAATGGCCTGAGACTTCCTGCAGACAGAAAGGGGAGCCTGTCATACAGAACAGGAGGAAGGTAGAGACTGTCACATGGGACAGGAGGAAGGTGGAGACTCACACTGGACAGGGGGAAGGTGGAGACTGTCACACTGGACAGGGGGAAGGTGGAGACTGTCACACTGGACAGGGGGAAGGTGGAGACTGTCACACTGGACGGGGGAAGGTGAAAGACTGTCACACGGGAGGGGGGGGAAGGTGGAGACTGTCACACCGAACGAGGTGGGGGAGTGTGGGGGGGGAGGGGGAGACTGTCACACGGGACAGGAGGAAGGTGGAGACTGTCACATGGGAGAGAAAAAAATAGTAAGAAATCTCTCAACAAAAAATGCCCGGGTCTGGATGGCTTCACACCAGAATTCTAGCAAACCTTCAAAGAGCTTATTCCCATACTGCAGAAATTATTCTAAAAAATTGAGGAGGAAGGAATCTTCCCCAACATGTTCTACGAAGCAAACATCACCCTGATACCAAAACCAGGAAAAGACCCAACTAAAAAGCACATCAAAGAATATTTTAGCAGGAATAAAAAGGGTAATTTCATAATATTGAAGTGATCATTTAATAATCCTAAACATTTACATACCGAATACCAGACCTTTTAGATACATGAAATTTAAAAAGTGATAGAATGACAAGGAGAAATAGATAAATCCACAGTTATAGTTGGAGATTTTAATACTCCTTCTCAATAATTGATGGAATAAGTAGATAAAAATTGTGTGAGGGATAGAAGATTTGAACAATTGTATCAACTAACTTGACCTAATTGACATTTTTAGAACACTCTTTTTAGTCTACCTGGAACACCTACCAATATAGACTATGATGTGGCCCATAAAACAAATCATATACACCAAAATGATTCTAGTTAGCTAAAATATGTTCTCTGTCCACAATGGAATTAAATTAGTCATAAAAAAAACCCAGATCTCTGGAAAATCTTACTGATATTCGGTAAATAAAACTTCTAAATAAATGGTAGGTCAAAGAATGAATAAGAAGGTAAATTAAAAATAATTTTGAACAGGGTGAATATGAAAACAAGCTATCAATATCAAAATGTGGGGTATAGAAATAGCAGTACATGAAAGGATTTATATTATGAAATGCATTCATTTTTTTGAGGTAGGGTCTTGCTTTGTTGCCTGGGCATCAAAGTAGTTAACATGATCATAGCTCACTACAACCTCAGACTCATGACCTTCAGTGATTCTCCTGCTTCAGGCTACCCCGTAGTGGGTGTGCACTACCACACCTGGCTGATTTTTCTATTTTTAGATTTTTTTAGGCATGACATCTTGCTATGTTCCTTAGGCTGTTCTTGAACTCCTGGCTTCAAGTGATTCTCCTGTCTGGGCCTGCCAAAATGCTAGGATTATAGGAATGAGCCCCATACTTGGCTGAAATGCATATTTTAAAAATGAAAGTTGATCTGAAAAGCATAACCTTTGTGTCTGTCTACACTAGAAAGGACAGATAGAACCCAGAGACAGCTAAAGAAAGAGACTAAGAAAGATCAGAGCAGGAATCCATAACATAGAAAAGAAAAACAATAGAGAAAATCAAAGGAAACAAAAATCGGTTCTTTGAGAAGGTCAGTATAATCAATAAACCTCTATCTAGACTCATCATGAAAAAAGGGGAAGTGACAAGTTATAGGGAATGTTAGGAATGAGGGATTTTTCATCACTACAGAGTGTACAGATGTTAAAAGGTAATGAAATATAATAAGCAACTTTATTCCAAACAAATTTGACTTTTTAGATGAAATGGTGTGTGTGTGTGTGTGTGTGTGTGTATATATATATTTTTTTTTCAAAGCTTCAAAGCTCACTCAAGAAGAAATGGATGACCTAGGTAAATAGTTGTGTATAAGAAATTAAATTTCCAAATAAAGTTCCAGGACCAGTCATCACTGGTGATTTCTAACAGACATGTAAATGGTAGGTAATACCAATTCTTCACAAACTTTTTCAGAAAACTGGAGGAAGGCATTCTCTCCAACTCATTTTTTGATGATAGCTTTACTGTCATATCAAAACCAGATTCAGATATTATTAAGAAAACGCAGGCCATGCTGTGCATGAACATTCTTAATGTTTTAGTACATTCAATCCAATAGTATATAAAAGGATAACACAGTGTTGCCAAGTGGAATATTTATGCCAGAAATCGCAACTTTGGTTTAACATCAGAAAATCAATAAAAGAGATAACTAAATGATTATCTTAGCAGGTGAAGAAGAAAAAAAGCATTTAGTAAACTCTAATATTTATTTATTTATTTATTTATTTATTTAGGGAGGGGGTTGTTCTCTGCTAATTAGAGTTTTGCAAAGAGCTTTACTTTATTAAAAAGTATTTTTAAGAGAATAGAGCCCCTATTGGAATAAAGACTTTATCAAAGATAAAGCCTCTGAGAGCTTTGATTTCTGAAATCCCCATCGGAAATCACTGCTTGGAATTACTGGATCAAAAGCATTATTACCATGCCTATACCTTATTGCAGAGACCTGTGGTCCCATTCTAGTGCTAGCATTTACAAGGTACCTGACCTTTGCCCAACCTATTTATATTACTAGGGTTTCTTCATTCTCCTACATGTAAAACTGGCAGGATTCTCAACTACAGCACAAAATGTGCTCACCCTCGTATGTCCAGAAGATTACTAAGATGGTCCAAAGGGAACCAGGAGGAGGGAGGTTGACATGCATGAGAAACTGAAAATAACTCTTATAAAACAACTTATTCTCAGAGAAGAGAGACCTTCACATAAAGTGCTTGGCTTGATAATAAAGCTTCAGTGTTGAAAGTGTAGGCAGATTTTTAGGTGATACCGGCTAGTCAAATTTTCCAGTGGTTCAGGCCCTAGAGACTCCTGATGAGGTCCCCAAGAAGAAAGTGGCTTCTAACTCTTATCCATGGTCCTTTTCCATGTGCTCACATGACAGACTGGGGACAGACCATAGTATCTGAGAGAAACTCCCCTGAGGCCTGGGTATAAGGGATGCACTGATATCTCCTGAAAGTTGATACAGAACACCAAGTGCTGTTGCAGCTTATGAGTGTTGTCCCTGCTCTACTGGATCAACCTGTGTGCGTGGATCCACCAGAACCTCAAGCTCCCATTAGATCTCTTCTTTTAGCTTCTCAGAGTCCTGGACAATGCACATGTTCATCAACTCTGTAGTGAAGGATGATACTTCTTTCTACATCACTCCTTCATCAGAGGAAATAAAAGATCCAGGTTCCAATCTATCTTCAAGGGGTCCAGTTTGTCCTCACAAGTTTTACTTTGTTCTTTGTAGCTCTTCCTCACTTAAGCTTTTATTCCTTTCAGTCACTCTCATGGCAAGTGACCCAGTATTTATTTTTGATAAAAATTTTTAGCAGTCTAGGAATAAAAGATCACTGCTGTATCCTGATAAAGGGCATCTGTGCCCCATATAGAGCTCACGTTGTACTTAATTGTAACAGACTGAACGCTGTCCTCCTAAGTTCAGGATTGAGACAAGGGTGTGTGCCGTCAACACTGGTGCTTATGCAGGTTCAGCACGTGCAGTACAGCAAGGCAGAGAAAAGGCGTGCAAATTGGAAAGGGAATTAGAATCTGATGGTATGTAGAGAAAAGCTATGAGAGCTAGGGAGGTTAGCATGGTTGCAGGATAGAGCAGCAAACAAGTGATTTGTCTCTGCTGCATATATGCAAATTAATCAGAAAGCAAAATTTTAAAACTGTTTACCCTCTTCCCAAATTTGAAATGATAAGTGCTAAATCTGAACTAAAAATGTAGATGACCTATAGGCAGAAAACTATAAAATATTGCTGGGAGACTTTTTAAAAGACCCTACAATCCTGAGAGGCATACTGTGTTCGTGGACCAGGAAGCGCAGTGCTGTTAATTTGTCAGTTATCTCCAAATTAATCTAGACCCCAAACTTTCCTAGTCAAGCGTTCTATGGAAATTGACAAGCTTATTATAGAATCCTTGTGGAAATATAAACTTTGAAAGTGAGGAGCACAGCTGAGCAGTTTGGATTAGCTGACTTCAAGCCTCATTTGAAAATTGGGGTGATCAGGACAGCAGAGCGTGGCATAAAGAGACAAATACTTCAGTGGATTAGAGCCGGGAGCCAGGTGCAGACCTACAAGTAATGACAATGGCAATGGAAAAGGGAAACTTTTTCATAAGTTTTGATGTACAATTAATAAAAGTACGAATGCAGTTCGTTAGAAAAAAATCTTTTCAACAAGTGGTTTTGAATAATTAGATGACCTTATGGTAAGAAGTGAACATAAATTCAAACCTTGTACCATATCCAGACATTAGTTCAAAGTAAATCATAGCCATAAGTGTAAAACCTAAAAGTAAAAAATTCTGGAAGAAAACATAAGAAAACTTTTGTCACCTTTGGTCAAAGATTTTAACAGATCTTCAAAACCATGAAAGAAAAATATAAATTAGACTCCCTAAAAAAAAAAAAAAAAAGGGTGGTACCTGTGGCTCAAAGGAGTAGGGCGCCGGCCCCATATGACGGAGGTGGCGGGTTCAAACTCAGCCCCAGTTAAAAAAAGAAAAGAAAGAAAAATAATTTTTTTTCACCCTGGGTATAGTGCTGTGATGTCATAGCTCACAGCAACCTCAAACTCTTGGGCTCAGGTGATTCTCTTGCCTCAGCCTCCCAGGTAGCTGGGACTACAGGCGCCCACCACAAAGCCTGGCTATTTTTGTTGTTGTTGTTGTTGTAGTTGTCATTGTTTGTTTGTTCTGTTTTGGCCAGGGCTGGGTTTGGACCCGCCACCTTAGGCATATGGGGCCGGCACCCTACCCCTTTGTGTCACAGGTGCTGCCCTGTAGTTGTCATTGTTGTTGGGCAGGCCTAGGCCAGCTTCCAACCCGCCAGCCCTGGTGCATGTGGCTGGTGCTATAGTCGCTGAGCTACAGGCACCAAGCCCCTAAAAATTATTAATATTCTTTGAGAGACACTGTGAAGAGGTTGAAAAGATGTGCTGTGGACCAGGGAGGATATTCACAATCATGTGGTCTGACTGCAGGCCTGTCATCAGTGCTCGCCACGTGGTAGGCTGGCGACACTCATAGGTTACAGTCAGTGAAGCTTTGATTTGTGAGGGAGCAGGCTGACTATTTCTATAAATGGCCATATAGTAAATATTTTTGGGTTACATATGATTTGATTCTTTGGTTTTTTTTTTTTTTGTTTTTTTTTTTTAAACAACACTTTAAAAATGTAAAACCCATTCTCAGCTTACAGGACTTTGAAAAAGTCTCTGGGTGATCCTGGCCCAGTGCAGGCTGATGTTCTCCAGCCCTTGATTGTAGAGCTGTGAGCGCCCTGGGCCTGGCATCTGGGTTCCTGGTGTAAAGGGAGAGAGGGCATGATGGAATTTTTACTTCAGGTCTGAATGGTTCTTCTTGATTGATTTAACACGTAATTGATTGGGAGGATGTAGATTGAGAGAGGTATGTTGAGTAAATGAACAGCAAACAAAAACCTAGTATTTATTTATAAGCTTAAAAATATTTAAGAATGAAAATGTATTTCCATCATATCTGGTAACATTTTTGCAGCCCCTGTGACCGTCCTCGTGTCATCGAGTCTCTGAGAGGAACTGAAGTGGTTGATGTTGCCGCTGGTGGAGCCCACAGCGCCTGCGTCACTGCAGCTGGGGACCTCTACACGTGGGGCAAGGGGCGTTATGGCCGCCTAGGGCACAGTGACAGTGAGGACCAGTTAAAGCCAAAGCTGGTGAGGAGGCACCATGTTCAGAGTCTCTGGAGGCTGCTGACTCCTTACTATTGATGTGGGATGTGGCTGTACCATCATCATTATGTTTTTTTGTTTTTTTTTTTTTAATTTGAGACAGAGTCTTTGTCACACTGGGTAGAGTGCAATGGCGTCACAGCTGACAGCAACCTCAAACTCTTGGGCTCAAGAGATCCTCTTGTCTCAGCCTCCCAAGTAGCTGGGTCCACAGGCCTGCACTACAGTGCCCAGCTAGTTTTCTTATTTTTAGTAGAGAGGAGGGTCTTGCTCTTGTTCAAGCTGGTCTCGAACTCCTGAGCTCAGGTGATCCACCTGCCTCGGCCTCCTGGAGTGCTGGAATTACAGGCATGAGCCACTATGCCAGGCCATCATTATGATTTTAAAAAGTCCAAGTATTTCCTGTTCCAGATTCTTTTTAGCTTTAGAGTTAATTGTTACAACTTCCCTAGTTATAAACAGGTTTTCTTTTTGATGGAAATAAAAACCATGTCCATACACTCACCTTCTAGGGGTCATTTAAACAGGATAATATTCGAAACATTCCTTTTATTTATAATGATAAATATCTCCCAGCATCTAGTAAAATGCTTTGAAGGCCCGTTGCAGTTTAGGTGCTACAAAGGAATGAATAAGCAGCCTTATGTGGTGGTATAGGATTGGCTCATCAGGGGCGCTAATACTCCTTGGCTTGTTTTTTCTCTTACAGAATTGTTAAAATTAGCTCTTCTTTATGAAGGCTTGAACCCTTTATAAAAGTACCCCCATAAAAGAAGAACAGTAACTTGAGGTGCTCATTTGCTGTACTCAGCTGACCTGTCCCTTTCTCTGAAGGTGGAGGCGCTGCAGGGCCATCGAGTGGTTGACATTGCCTGTGGCAGTGGTGATGCCCAGACCCTCTGCCTCACAGATGATGACACTGTCTGGTCCTGGGGGGACGGGGACTACGGCAAACTCGGCAGAGGAGGAAGTGACGGCTGCAAAGTGCCCATGAAGGTATCTCTGCACTTTGTCTGCCGCTCCCCTGGGACCTGGGGTTGGTTGTAAGGTTGCTCCAGGTGGTCCCTTAGGGCCCCCACCCCTGGGTGAACACAGCCTCAGAGCCACTATTACTGTTACTCCCCCACTTCAGAGGCATTTTAATCTCATTAGTACCCTTTTTTGCACAAAATGTAATGGGTAGTTGGGTAAAAAGTGAGTATAGGACCCAGAGACATTAAAATGGTATAAGTGCTGTCTGTGCTGTGCCAGGAGATGTGTGTGACCCAACAGGGGCAGCAGGGCCTACAGGGTCACTCAGTGTGTAGGCCTCTTTGGGGAAGAGGATGACCTACCATTCACACCTCTTTAGTTCAGAGCGGTATGCAGAAACTGCATCCCAAGCTGTAGGATATAGCAGGACTTGCTCAGAACTCTGCTGCCTCGGGTGGACGTCCTGAGAGGAAAGAGCCCTGGAACCCCGTTGGTTCTTTGCTCCACACTCATGGCAGTTTCTGAATTTTGCCAGACTATCTTTTGCCCTCAAAATGGGTTTTTGGTAGAGGTTAGGTCAATCGGTGTGTTTAGACCTCGTACTTAGTGCTCAGCAGCCTGCAGTGTGTGGGGACACTGTGGTGTTACGTGGTTGAGGTGCTTTGCCGTGGATCTGGGAGCCTGGTGCTATGAAAGGGAACCAGGACTGGGCTGTGCTCAGCTTCCCCACTTGCTGGGCTCTGGGTTGCAGGTGTGAGAGAGCTTCATGTTGCTCAGTGACCCAGGGCTGCCTCTGACCCCCCAAATCCTCAGGTGGTGGAAGAGCCTGGGCCCAGCCATGCAGCTTTTCTTCCTGGAGCTGCGATGCCCATTATGGCAACTGCTGGCCACAGGTTGGGAGGAGACCGCATTCACCTGCAGGACTCAGAGCCACTCCCTGTACCCGCAGCTGTGGCTGTGGCCATCTTCTTGTGTCTTAACCACATTAGATTAGCTGCAATTTCCACATTTAAGAAAAATGGTCAGTTGTAATATCTATCTCTCTCTCTCTCTCAATCTCTCTCTCTTCTTCCTCCTTCCTCATCTTTTTATTTAGACAAAGTCTCACTCCCAGGTAAGAATGCTGTAGTGTCAGCCTAGCTCACAGCAACGTCCAACTACTGGGCTCAAGCGATCCTGTCCTCAGCCTCCCAAGTAGCTGGGACTATAGGCATCTGCCACAATGCCTGGCTATTTTTTCTCCTCTTTCTCTCCTCTTCTGTCCCCTCTCCTCTCCTCTCCACTTCCCCTTTTCTTTCTTTTCTTAGTAGAGACATGAGTCTCAGTCTTGCTCAGGCAAGACTCCAAATTACTGAGCTCAAGGGATTCTTCTGCCTTGGCCTTCCAGAGTGCTAGGATTACCAGCATCTTATTGTGTAGATTTTCTTAAGCTAAGGAAGGCTTTATACAAAGCTTGCACCTTTGAGGAGTAGGATGCTGGGAATTGGGAGGAGCTGGAGGAGAATGTCACCAATGCCATTGAGGCGGGGCCAGAGGCCAGGGGACAGTTTGCTAAGAGAATGAATTATTAGTTAATTAAAGTTTAAAATTGAACACAAGAACTTAATCATGAGAATAGTCACAGTGGCAATAAGGAGCAGGGTTTGTAAGTGGGCCTAGCAGGACCCCCAGGTGCTGGATGTGTAGGGCCTGGCCCTGAGTGTGTGGGCTGGAGGCAGAATAAGGACTGGCGTGACGAGGGCATACAAGATTGGACAACGGGCAGGACCAGTTCTCCTGGCCATCCTTTCCTGTAGTGTTCCTCAGGCCTGAGAGGGGCTGGGGCAGGTGTGGGGAGACCTAGGAAGTGCTGGAAAAGGAGCTGCAGTGAGGCAAAATATAGTCAGCAGAGCCCTTACCTGGAGAAAGGCCTGCAGAGCTCACCTGCGCAGTGCCGTGTTCCCAGTGCCATGCACCAGCTCTCACCCTGCCATGGGGTGTCAGCAGATGCACCCACAGTTGTGGTCCTGCTTGCCTCTGGGAGTGCTGAAGTTAAGTGGAATATCATGTTTAGTTGTGCCAGTTATTGGACAAGGGCGTGTGTTTCAGAGTTCTCACTAATCTCAGGGTGGTTGCAGCAGACTGACAGTGCCTGGTGCATCCCTCTAATTGAGCCTTTCCCTTCCAGATTGACTCTCTCACAGGCCTGGGAGTGGTTAAAGTAGAATGTGGATCCCAGTTTTCAGTGGCCCTTACTAAATCTGGAGCTGTTTACACATGGTATGTAAGGTTCTGTTTGTTTAATCCCACCAAAACCAGATTTTTAATTTTTAATTTTTAGCTTCCTTTTCATAGGTTAGAACATAGCTTGCACGGCCACCTGCAGTTGTGTCCTGAAAGGGACAGGGGTGGGCAGGGTGGTAAATGAGGTGACCTTGCCTTGAGGCTTCATATGTCCTTTGTTGTGCAGGGGCAAAGGTGATTATCACAGGCTGGGCCATGGGTCTGACGATCATGTTCGAAGACCTCGGCAGGTCCAAGGGCTGCAGGGGAAGAAAGTCATCGCCATTGCTACTGGCTCCCTGCACTGTGTGTGCTGCACAGAGGATGGTAGGTGGGGTCTGGCACTATGGGACTGAGGCCTCAGTGTCTTCAGAGGAGAGTGGCATTGAGAAGATAAAATCTGGGGGAATAGGTGTGCTCATTGCTCTTAGGGTGTCACTGCTCCCCAGACTGCCTCCGTGGATAGGGCCACGTGTAAACAATACAGAAATTTGCATTTCATGTATATTTCTCTATCTATATGTGTATGTTGAAAATTATGAGTTTATACAGCATCCCAGTTCTAGTTGAGTACTAGAGGGTTCATTCCAGTTTCTTTCTTTTAACACTGTAGCTTCTTTCTCTTTTGGTGATAAGCTGAATCCCTTTATCCCAGTGTAGTGATTTAGGAGTGATCCCACTTCTGTTTATGTGACCAGCGTCCTGTTGCTGCCTCTGCCCTCTCCCTGTATGCCCTCTCCCTGTATAGCTCCTCACTGGGCTGGCCATGGGGAAGCCTCCTGACCTCAGTTGCCTGCACTCAGCTTTGCCTTTGCACAGACATCATCTGCCTCACCTCACTTGTGCTCTGACACCCACCTCCTGGCTTTAAGACTGAACTGTTGAGAGCAGGACAGGGTGGGGGACGAGCATCCAGCCTTCATTGTGCAATTGCTGGGCTTTTCAGAGCAGTGCTGCTGGCTGCGTGACACCCCAGGATCCTCTGGGGTCTGACAAGGTTGGTGGTGCCTCTAGAGAACACACACCTTATTCTGTCTTTGTCACCTCTGGCCTTATCTGTAGAATTTTTGTGGTGGTATTTTTTTCTTTCTTTTTTTTTTTTAATTTCAGATTAACCTGAAGGTACATATGATCAGGTTATATAGTTTGCTTTTTTAAGGTTAAAATCCAAGTTGTAGGTTTTTTTTTTTAAGAGACAGGATTGTACTGTGTTGCCTAGGCTCTGGAGTACAGTGGTGTGATCACAGCGTACTGCAGCCTCTACCTCCTGAGTTCTAGTGATGCTCTTGCCTCAGTTTCTCAAGTAGTTGGGACTACAGGTGCCTGCCACCCTACCAGATGACTTCTTTACTTTTTGTAGAGATGGGGTCTCACTGTGTTGCACAGGCTAGTCTCAAGCACCTGTTCACAAGCAGTCCTCCAACCTTGGCCTCCCAAATGCTAGGATTGCAGGTGTGAGCTACTGTACTCAGCCTATGGTGGTATTTTGTGGGTGGGGCCCAGCATGGCACACTGGAAAGTGGGGTGATTCTTGTTAGTGGTATATCTTTTGTTTAGGATATGAATAGAAAGAACTATATGTTCGTTTAGAAACATGAATTTATCTAAAAACTTACTTCTCCTTCTCCATGTAATATGCAAAAGCAATTTGGGTTGTTGGGATATTGCCATCTGTTTTAATATTATTTGCTCTGAGTGAACTGCTGCAGTCACGTGCCTGTGAAGTAATGCTGTTGGATTTTTAAGAGCAGGGCTATCGAGAGACCCAGGATGTATCCTCACCCCTTTGCATGTGTGACTAGAGTGTATTCACATCTAGGTCACAGGAGAAGTCGACCTTCATAGAGCTGACTGTCAATACACAGTCGAAGGACAGTGAATGTTGATAATGTTTGTAATGGGGAGATTCCTGTGCGTGCACGTGCACGTGTATGTGTGTGTGTGTGTTCGTGTTCGTTCCTTGGTCCTGATATACATGCTCTTTTTCCAAATTCACTTTATTCAGGTGAAGTTTACACATGGGGTGACAATGATGAGGGACAACTAGGAGATGGAACAACAAATGCTATTCAGAGGCCAAGGTTGGTAGCCGCCCTTCAGGGTAAGAAGGTCAACCGTGTGGCCTGTGGCTCAGCACACACCCTCTCCTGGTCGACCAGTAAGCCAGCCAGTGCCGGCAAGCTCCCTATACAGGTCAGTGTTGGCTGGGTGGGGTGTGGGTGGGAAGTGGGCGGGAGGTGGTGGAGGTGGCAGTCACATACACGCTTCATTCATTTCATTGTGTATTTATAGAGGTGTGTCCGTGAAACTACTTCCAGTTCATAATGTTACAAATGATGCTTTTAAGAACTTTAATTATTTAAAAAACTTTTATTTTTCAGTCTTTTCATTTTTAATTTTCTTATTGTTTCATGTTAATTTGAAGAATTCTTGTATGAAGAATTAGGTTACAATGTATTCATTTTTTTAAGTAGAGTCCTACTTATAATTGTGTCCTGCCCCCAGAAGTGTGCCATACTCATAACATTGCACCCCTTAAATGGGAGCACACCCATGTCCCCTCCCTCCTCCCCTCTCCTCTCTTCTTGCTCCCCTGCACCCCACCTTGAGCTGAGTTTTTCTCTTATGTGGGCATGTATTTAGATCCTCTGCTAGCTTCATATTAGTTTTTAGTACATTGGATTCTTGCTTCTCCATTCCTGTAATACTTTACAAAGAAGAAGGTGTTTCATCTCTATCCATGTTAATACAAAAGATGTAAAATTACCATCTTTTTATGGCTGAATAGTATTCCATGGTACATATATCACAGCTTATTAATCCATTCCTGGGTTGATGGCCATTTAGGTTGTTTCCACATCTTAGCTATTGTAAATTGAGCTGTGGAAAACAATAAACAATCCAGTGTGAATGTCCCTATGATAAAATGATTTTTTTCTTCTGGGTAGATGCCTGGTAATAGGATTGCAGAATCAAATGGGAGGTCTAATTTGAGTTCTTTGAGGATTCTCCATACTTCCTTCCAAAAAGGTTGTATTAGTTTACAGTGTAAAAGTGTTACCAGTAGTATAAGTAGTATAGAAGTGTTCCCTTCTCTCCACATCCCTGCCAGCATTTGTAGCTTTTGAGATTTTGTGTTGTGGGCCATTCTCACTGGAGTTAGGTGATTATCTCAGGGTGGTTTTGATTTGCATTTCTCTGATGATTAGGGACGATGAGCATTTTTTCAAGTGTTTGTTAGCCATTCATCTGTCTTCCTCAGAGGGGGATCTGTTCATGTCTCAGTGATAGACAGGATTATTTACTCTTTTTTTGTTGATTAGTTTGAGTTTTCTGTAGATTCTAGTTACCAACCCTTTGTCAGATTCATACTATGCAAATGTCTTTTCCCATTCTGAAGGTTGTCTTTTTGCTTTACTTCTTGTGTCCTTAGCTGTGCAAAAGCTTTCCAGCTTACCTAAGTCCTATTTGTTAATATTTGTTGTTGTTGTGATGGCCCCTGAGGTCTTGGTCATAAACTCTTTCCCCAGTCTGACATCATCAAGAGTTTTTCTCACACTTTCTTCTAGGATTTTTATCGTTTTGTGTCTTTTTTCCATCTTGAGTCAATTTTTATAAGTGGTGAAAGGTGTGGATCCAGTTTCAGTCTTTTACATGTGGTTATGCAGTTCTCCCAGCACCATTTGTTGAATAGGGATTCTTCTCCCCAGTGTATGCCTTTGTTGAGTTTATCAAAGATCAGATGGCAAGTAGAGACTGGTTTCATCTCTTGGTTTTCTATTCTGTTTCATATGTATATATTTCTATTTTTGTGCCAATACCATGCTGTTTTGATCACTGTGGATTTGTAGTGTAGCTAGTATAAGCCTAAAATCTGGTAGGGTGATGCCTCCACATTTGTTTTTTTATTGTTTTTTTTTTTTTTTAAGAGACAGAGTCTCACTTTATCACCCTCACTAGTAACCTCCAACTCCTGGGCTTAGGTGATTCTCTTGCCTCAGCCTCCCAAGTAGCTGGGGCTACAGGTGCCAACCACAATGCCCAGCTGTTTTTTTGTTGCAGTTTGCCCGGGGCCGGGTTTGAACCCGCCACCCTTGGTATATAGGGCCGGCGCCCTACGGACTGAGCCACAGGCACCGCCCTCCAGATTTATTTTTATTACTAAGAATTGCCTTAGCTATATAGGGTTTTTTTTTTCCTGATTCCATAAGAAATGAAGTATTTTTTCCAAATCTTCTAAGTATGAATTAGTATGTTAATGGGAATTGCATTGAATCTGTAGATTGCTTTAGGTAGAATAGACATTTTGACAATATTGATTATTTCCAGTCAAGAGTATGGTATATTCTTCCATTTGTTAATGGCTTCTGCTATTTCTTTTCTTAGGGTTTCATAATTCTCTTTGTGAATATCACCTCTTCTGTTAGGTGTATTCCTAAGTATTTCATTTTCTTTGACGCTACTATGAAGGGAATTGTGTCCTTGATTAGCTTCTCATCTTGGCTCTTACTGGCATATACAAAGGCCAATAACATGATTTGTGGACATGGATTTTATACCCTGAGATGTTACTGTATTTCCTGATAAGTTCCAGGAGTTTTGTGGTTTAGTCTCGGGTATAAGCAGAGAGTGAGAGTTTGACCTCCTCTGCCCCCTTTTGGATGCCCTTTATTTCCTTCTCTTGCCTGATTGTATTGGCCAGAACTTCCAGCAGTGTGTTAAATAGTAGTGGTGATAGAAGACAACTTTGTCTAGTTCCAGTTCTCAGTGGAAAAGCTTTCAGTTTTACTCCATTCATTGTGATATTAGCTGTGGGTTTGTCATAGATAGTTGGAACCAGCTTAAGAAATGTACCACCTATGTCTATTTTCTTAAGTGTTCTTGTTAGAAAAGGATGCTGAATTTTATCAAATGCTTTTCCCTAGGATGAAGCCTACTTGATCGTGATGTATATATTTTTTAATATGTAGCTGAATTTTTGCATCAAGATTCATTAGTGAAATTGATCTGTAGTTCTCCTTTTTAGTTGGTTCCTTTTTTCGTTGTGGAATCTGGGTGATTATTGCTTCATAGAAATATGTTGGGGAGGATACCTTCTCAATGTTTTAGAATAATTTCTGCAGTATAGGTACAAGCTCATCTTTAGAGGTGTGATATAATTCTTTTGAGAAGCCATCTGGTCCTGAGCTTGTTTGTGTGGAAAGTTTTTTTTATTGTTTCTTTAATCTCAGTGCTTGATACTAGTCTAAGAATCTTCATTCTTAACATTTTATCATCCAACATTTTATGTGTATCAATATGTTGCCATCCATTCTTCATCTTACAAGCTGTACAAAAACTTCTGATGGTATGTGGCTCACAGCTATCTTAGTAAATATATTTCTGTGGGCTTATTTATTTTTTTTTTTTTAGCATTTTCCTTGGTTCACATTACTTGGTTCAAACAATCAGACTTAACAGATTACTATTCTAAAAGTAACACAAGAGGTTTTGTAAACCAAACTCAGAAATCATAGTGCTTCTGTTTCTGAAAAGATCACCTTCAGAACCCCATGTGGATTCCAAATGGCACTCTATCTATACCTTTGACAGCTGTGCTACTTTCCATGGTCTCATCATCGCAGGTTCCCATGGAGTACAATCACCTACAGGAGATCCCCATTCTAGCGCTGAGGAACCGGCTACTGCTGCTACACCACATCTCGGAGCTCTTCTGCCCCTGCATTCCCATGTTCGACCTGGAGGGCTCTCTGGATGAAACTGGGCTCGGGCCTTCGGTTGGGTTTGACACTCTACGAGGAATTCTGATATCCCAGGGAAAGGTACTCTAGATACAGTCTTTGCTGTTGGTGAAACCAGTATCTTCAGAAATTTAAATCCAGCAGATTTTAATCCAGCAAAAATTCCTGTGCTGGGAATAGAGGATGTAAATATATCTCCCTCAGCAAATGTCCACTGAGTGACTTGTGTGTGCCAGGCTCTGTTCCAGGTACTTACAATATATATCAATGAAAAAAAAGCAGACAAAAATCCTATTTGAAGTGTATATTAAAAATTGATAGTATCATTCTGTATCTTTTCCTTGTTATCTCTGCCTCTCACCGTTCCAAAAGGATGAGGAGGCTTCTCCAAATGAAGCCTTGTTCACACAGTGATTCTCTGCTTGCCTGGCCTTGAGGCTTTACAGCAGATACCCCCCACCCCCATACACACAGGCTTTACAGCAGATCCCCCACCTCCACCCCAACACCCCCACACCCCCAACACACACACACACACACACACACACACACACACACACACACACACCAGAGGAAGATAATTAGGTAAGGTCCTTCTTGGGAAGTCCAGCAGAGGGTGCCAGAAGGTACAGCTTTAGACGTGTGTCTAACACTAGCGTCCCAGCTGGGTGGTAATTTAGGTGGTAAAAAGAGTTGTAAATGATGGCATCTCAAAGTCACCAGGTAGGTTTTGACCCATAAATATTTTTTATAGTTAGAGTTTTTTAGAAGTGGAATGCGTGATTCAGAAGTTAGGAGTTAGTTTCTGGCAAGCAGCTTTACCAGGTCAAGAAGAGACTCATTACTTACTGTACAGTGGTGGTGGGGCTTTTCTGTAGGAAAAAAGTGAAGAACTGGAGTGAAGAATCTCTAATGCCAAGTGTGGCTCTATGGCAAATAGTAGGGTCTGTTCCTAGGGATGTAATAAAATTTAGATATTTTGGAGTCCTGTCCAAATAGATTATTTTTAGAATTCACTTATTTCCAGTTCGCTAGGACAATTTCTGCGGGTAAGGCAGGCCAGTGCATTTTACTTTCATGTGTGCCTGAGTGATAAGGGCTGTGTTTAATGGAAAGATCATCTCTTTGGTGAGGGGAGCAGAAAGAAATTGAGGGTGGGCAAAACTGATACAAAACTTAATTTCAACTGTTTTTACTAATAAAAGTAGCAAACTTGATTACTTTCACCTTCATTTTTTTATCCTTCAAAGTGGAGGAAAAAGCCTTTCTTTGTTGGGAGAAAAATGTGAGAGGCAGTGCACGTCCCATGTGGCACTGTGAGTGCGGGGAGCAAGGGGGCTATGAGCCGGGGGCTGTGGACTTAGGGTGGGCTGGAGGGGGTGGGGGGATGCACTGGGGTGTCTGAAAGGCAGCCTGTATTCTGGTCCTGGGCTCAGGCAGGGATCCGCTTCTGCAGTAGAGGTTTGGGGAGTGGGTGTCACTTATTCAGAATCTTGCAGTGGTGGCCATGTTTAGGCTGCACCCTGCTCCCCAGTCTGTGCTCAGCTGGGACTTCGAGTGTTTGGCTTGACTGCCCTGGGCCAACTTCCCCACCCCAGCCTGGCTAGCTTCGCCAGGGCTCCCTGATCCTGCTGTGGCTTCATGGCACAGTTAATGATTTAATGTCAGTCCCTGCTACTGTGGACTTGTGGTTTGACAGGGAAACCTCTAGGCCTGAGTCAGAGTAGGTGTGCTATTGCCCGACCCACTCCCCGGTGCCCTGCATGTGCGGGCCCCTCCAGCCTTCAGCTCCGGGCTACGGCGCTGCTTGCTCTTCCGTCCACCCCTGTGTGTATCAGTGCCAGGCCACTATCCTGTAGCCTCATAACTTGAGAAAGGGATAGCAGATTTTCTGTTCTTAAAGTCTGACTTTCAAATCATAAGATTTTAAAGCCGGGTGTGGTGTCTCATGCCTGTAGTACTAGCACTTTGGGAGGTCGAGGAAGGTGGTTTACTTGAGCTCACAAGTTGGAGACCAGCCTGAGCAAAAGTGAGACCCCATCTCTACTAAAAATAGAAAAAACTAAGGCAAGAGGATGGCTTGAGCCAGAGTTGGAAGTTGCTGTGAGTTATGATGCCTGATGCCAGGGTACTTTTTTTACCCTGTAGCCCTTTTTTACCCAGGGCTATAGCTTGAGACTTTGTCTCAAAAAAAAAAAAAAAAAAAAAAAAAAAAAGAAGATTTTAAACACAACTATTACATGATCTCTATGGGAGATGCTTTCTATAGACCAGATCTAAATTTTGTTTGTTTGATGTTTTAGGAGGCAGCTTTCCGGAAAGTAGTACAAGCAACTATGGTGCGAGACCGTCAACATGGGCCTGTTGTGGAGTTGAACCGAATTCAGGTAACACATGGCGATCTTTTGAGTTTGACAGTTCTAGAAGTAGTGTTTTACTGGGCCCACATGCAGGTGGTATCCCTGCAGTCTGAGGCAGGAGAGAGCGCTTGTAGCCTGCCTTCCTATAGGCCCTTCTTTAAAGAGCAGATACCATCTCCTTTTTGTTGCTTTATTTATGTGATGTTCTATGATGCTGAAGCTTTCGGGAAAGTAAATATGTTTCTTTCTAATGGAAGTAAGAATTATTTCAGATAATCCCCAAGTATAGATAAGCCATTAAAAGAAAAATAAATAGGCATATTTCCACCACGTCATGATAACTACTGCTGCTACATTTGGACTATGTGTGTGTTATAACCCAAACTAGGGATCTCTCTCTTTTGTAAGTTGCTGCTTTTTCTACTTAATGCACCATTAAGTTCCCCGATGCTATGGAGCAGGATTCTGTGGAGTGTGTGTGTTGAACTGTTCTGCCCTGGTCGCATGTGTCCTAGTGTGCTCTGTCGGTCCCTCTGCTGGGGGTAGGAGAGCTATGCCCACTTTTCTCTGCACCCACAAGCAGAGTCACCCATGAGTGTCTTCAGTCACCCTCTTAGCTATGGGCTCCCACTATCCTCATACCCCCTGGCTCTGGCAGTTTCCTTTGCTAGTGTCATGAATCAGAATTACTAGGCTATCTCATGTAGCAGCCAAAGAAATGGAAAGTAGACCGTTCCTGAATTAATATTGCTGCCCACCGTACATAAAATTAATTAAAAAGAAGAGGGACTTGGCTGTGGATGCTGGTGGTGCGTGGGGCTTGACATTTCGTGCTCACTGGAGACAGACCCTGCCTTTGGACCCATAACAGAACCGTGAAGAGCAAGCCCTTTGTCCCTGTACCTCTGTGCCAACACGTGATTCTTACCCTGGTGCTGATTACATGACTAAAAGCTTTTTCAGAGTTGTACTTGGGGGCATTTTAAGTTGAGACATGAAACTCTTGCCCTTTGTTGGACAGCACATGTGACCACGTTGATGAAGCTGGTCTCCTCCTTGACGTCAGAGGGCTGAATGCCAATCTGTAGGCCAGTCAGCCACTTCCACAGATAAGTGGACAGTTTAATTATGTTCATAAAAAAGCTTTTATTTTCCTACCTTAGGTGATCATTTAGGTCTGTATCATTAGGTCATAAATACTAACGTTTGTCACTAAGGAGACTGATGGCACAAATGAGTGCACACTTGCCCCAGCTCTGTGTGTGGGCTTCCAGCCAGGGCTCCCGGCCTGGGTGTCAGGCCCATGTTAGGCACCCTTGCTCTGTCTCACCCTCGGCTCAAACGGGTAAGAAGTCATTACATGCTGAATCCTGCCTTCCTGCTCATCTTTCTATCCCCAGCTTTGTGTTCCTAAAGTGTGCAACACATTTTTGAGAGAGCAAACTGGATAGCTGACAAAAAACTGAAATAGACCTTTTCAAGAATCAGATAAGCACCCTCAGCCCTGTGTTTGGTGTGGATGGCTGTCTGGGGCTGCTCCAGCACAGCCCCGGCCCTGGGTACCACAGCCAACTCCCTTCACTTTGGGGGATCGTACCCCCTCCTGAAGCTGGGAAGTTCTTCACAAGTATGCAAATAGAGGTGTTTTTCTGACTGGAAAAGGAGCAGGGGAGAATTGTTTGTTGAATCCAAGGTGAGCACAGGGTACCAGTACTGATGCAGAAAGCCTTTGCAGGCACCTCTCCCAGCCACCCCCCCCCCCCACCACCACCACCACCCCCCCCAAGCTGTGGCTGTGCCCTTAGCATCAGCTTCCTCCCATGGGGCACCATGTGAGAACAGTTTCAGAGAAGCCACACATGGGTCTTCTTCCTGGAAGGCTTTGTTTGTTGTGAATTTGATTTATTTTTATAGCAGGATCTGGAATTCAGTCCTTAAAAACATTTTTAATTACTTCAAAATTTATTGCAGAATTAATGCATGCTCATTTCTGAAAATTTAGAAAATTCAGATGAATAACTATTAATTAGAGAATGTGTTAGTACTGACCAGAGAAAGCACCTCCTTTCAGTGTCATGACCACTGGTGAGGACAGACAGCTGCTGCTAGCCAGCACTGCAGTGGGGGGAGAAGCAGTGCAGGGGCAATGTAGGAGGCCGTGTGTGCATCCCTCTGCTTGAGGGCAGCCTGTTGCTGTGGGTGCCTTCCATTCCATCTCTTTCTGCAACAGTGTCCTCCAGGGTGACAGAGCCTTAAAGAGCTGCTGGGAGGGTTGGAGGAGCTGGTGTCTGAGCATCTAGTCAATTTATGGCACAGAGAGAAGTTTGCTTTATGGGAAAATGTTGTTATTATTATTATTATATTTTTAATCTTGTTTTTGGGAATTCATGCTGTGAGGAGGATTGGCTGTTTAAATTCAATCTAAAATTCACTTAAAGTGAGTTAAAAATGACGAGCATTTTCCTGGAGGACTCAACATAAAAATGCATTTTTCTTTTTTCTTTCTTTTTTTTTTTTTTTGAGACAGAGCCTCAAGTTGTCACCCTGGGTAGAGTGCCATGGCATCACACAGCTCACAGCAACCTCCAACTCCTGGGCTCAAGCGATTCTCTTGCCTCAGCCTCCCAAATAGCTGGGACTACAGGGGCCCCCACAACACACAGCTATTTTTTGGTTGCAGCCATCGTTGTTTGGTGGGCTTGGGCTAGATTCGAGCCCACCAGCTCAGGTGTATGTGGCTGGCGCCTTAGCCGCTTGAGCCACAGGCGCCGAGCCAAAAAATGCATTCTCATGACCAGTTTTTCTTTAACTTTTCATTTTGACATGACTTCAGACTAAGCTACCGACTGTAGGGTAACCCGAGTCCACACTGGTGGAAGGGCCTCAAGGTCCCAGGTGTAGTCTTATTAAAGATCTTAGCTCAGTGGACATAAAAAGTGATTGTACCTGTCAGGGATTGGGGACCCCCAGGGTGAGTAGCTGAGGGCGGAAGGCATCCTTCTGCTGGGTGGGGTCCGCTTCAGTCTCAGAGCCATTTGATAGGAATCTCCCCCTATTCAGTGAGAATCCACCCTAGTCTGCTGGGCTGGGGAGGCTGCTTCTGGAATTCTGGTGTCCATGTTGTGAATTATGAAGGGCTCTGCGGCAGTGCAGTGTTACCAGGTCCACTGTTGGTGGAACTCCACCCCACATGAACAGTGGTATGCTTTTGTCGGTTTTCTGAAGGTGTTTTCATTCAGACATCCCCAGTCCTGGGGGCTGCTGTGCAGATGACAGCTGATGAGTGGAGTGGGTGGGGGGCAGTGATTGTAGTAGGGAGGAGACTGTGTAGGCAGCCTCACCTCATATACTTGTGGCTTTGGGGTGAGGAGCTGCAGAGGGCCAGCCCAGCATCCCCAGAGGCCACCAGCTGCAGGCTGCAGGCTGTGAGGGGGCCCAGTTGGTAGTGGCTGAAGGAGAGGGCACAGGAGACGGTAGCCCAGCACCCCTTCCAGCTTCTGCAGGCATCTGGCCCCTGGGCTGCGGGGACTGGGTGGGAGGGGGGTGGGGTCCCTCTGTCTGCCCCAGACAGTGCTTTCAGGCTTCCTTTCTGCCTCTCTACAGGTCAAGCGCTCCAGGAGCAAAGGGGGGCTGGCCGGCCCCGATGGCACCAAGTCTGTCTTTGGGCAGATGTGTGCCAAGATGAGCTCCTTCAGTCCCGACAGCCTCCTGCTGCCTCACCGTGTCTGGAAAGTCAAGTTTGTGGGTGAGCATCTTCCAGCCCTAGGAGCCTGGAACCTGCTGCTGAGGGGGTGGCTGGCACCTTCAGGGAGCATGGGACAGTGCAGGGCAGTGAGCGGCCCCCCTCCTTCCCTCCAGGTGAGTCCGTGGATGACTGTGGGGGTGGCTACAGCGAGTCCATAGCTGAGATCTGTGAGGAGCTACAGAACGGACTCACGCCTCTGCTGATTGTGACACCCAATGGGAGGGACGAGTCCGGGGCCAACCGCGACTGCTACCTGTTCAACCCGGCTGCCCGTGCGCCTGTGCACAGCAGCATGTTCCGCTTCCTGGGTGAGCCAGGCTGCACCCCTTCTACACCCCCAACCCCCATCCCATAGGGAGGGTGCCGCTGGGAGGCTTGTGCGTGTCCCCCCCCACTCTCCCACGTTAGTTTGATGTCTGTGCTATTTGGGGAATGGCAGTAGATAACTTTGAATATCTGCTTTTAGCTTTAGAGACTGTCACTGCTCAAAATGACTTGTAATATGTGTCTCACCAGCACAGGGTGGTGCACAGGTGCTCTGTTCACCTCCCTGCTGGCACTCAGGGCTGACAACTGCCTGTTCACACACCTGCATTGGCTCACAGAGCTGCCGTCCTGGCCATGTGCTGAGGACTGAATGGTTCCTCTGGCACTTAGAAATACTGTGTTTCTGTATTTAAAATCAGATGGGTCAGGGTCTTGGTGGGCAGCTAGTCCTTCCCCCAGCCCCATGAAGGGTCTGTGGAGCACTATAGACTATGGGGTCCCACCACTGCCTGCCCCGCCTCCTCCCCTCCCACCACTGCTCCCTGCCAGGAGGACATCCCCCCTTGGAGAAATTACAGCTCTTTGCTTTGTTGTCAGAGGAAGGAGAATTGGCTTCTGTGTGGCTTACACTTGTGTGTAGAAAGAATAAGAGTTAACAAACTTCAAGAACAAAAAGAAACAATGAATGTAGAACAAGAACAAAAAGAAACAATGAATGTAGAACAGGATGAGCCTAGGGCTCTGGACCTGGGTGCTGTTGGTTTAGAGGGCACTGTGGCCTGAGCACAGAGATGTGGCCTGTACCGTGCAGCTTCGTCATCAAACCCAGTGTCTTCTGTGCTTGTGTTCTGAACGGCCAGGTGTGTTACTGGGCATCGCCATCCGCACTGGAAGTCCTCTGAGTCTGAGCCTGGCTGAGCCCGTCTGGAAGCAGCTGGCTGGGATGAGCCTTACTATTGCAGACCTCAGTGAGGTAACATGCCCAGGCCACTGCAGGGGTCCCCAGAGCTTAAGAGGTGCAGTCTGGTCCAGGTCCTGCAGGCACTAGGGTCCTACCTGACTCCCACTACTGTGTGGGTGGAGGCTGCCAGCTGTCGAGCACTGATAAGGCCAGTTTGCTTCTAGAACTTGGGGGATCCATTTATTTTTGTGGTGCTTTGCAGCCTACACATTTGCATCAGTTAAGAGAGCTCACAGGGAACAGTGCTGAGCCAGGTTACCAAAGTGTCTCCTTGAGCAATGGCTGTGGAAAGGAAACCATCCTGGCCAGTTACTATTAGGTTTACGTTCTTAGCAGTTAATTTCAAGAATATGGATTATGAATTCATTCTTAGCACCTTGAGTGAAGTACTTTGTTATTGTTGTTTTCCTTCCTTTCTCAGTGTGTGTGACACCCTGGTAACCTCCCCACCCACCCTGGTGCAGACCAAGGCCCCTTTAGACTGACTAGTGTTGGGGTAGGCTGGGGCCCTTGGTGGGAGCAGCCCTGACTCAGCATACAGACTCTCCTTTTCTCCTTAAAAGGTCGATAAAGACTTTATTCCTGGGCTCATGTACATCCGTGACAATGAAGCCACCTCAGAGGAGTTTGAAGCCATGAGCTTGCCCTTCACAGTGCCAAGCGCCAGCGGCCAGGACATCCAGCTGAGCTCCAAGTACACGCACATCACTCTGGACAACCGTGCAGACTATGTCCGGCTGGCAATAAACTACAGGTTCATGGTCAACTGTCCTCAGTTTCTCTGATAAATAGCAAAAGCAGCAAAAATCGGTTGTGTGGATGTCTATGTTTATTCAGGACTGTCATACACAGTAAATGTTAATAATAGAGTTTGCTCTAACTATCTATTAAGCTTATTTTGTGGTCAGGATGAGAGTATTCATTATTCTGGTCTGAAGTTCCTACCTCTAACTAGACTATTAAGGTAAATAAAACCACCTATGTAGGGGACTGCTTTGCAGCGGCCATAGGGCCTCTTTGCGCCCCTGTGTGCTTTCTCTGTCAGCTCTCCTGGGACAGAGCTGTTTCTGGGGCTCTCTCGGCCCTATGTGTACTTATACATGATGTAGAGTAGCCTTTGCCAGGTCTGAGTGTGCACCGGCCCTCACGTGCCGTGGCTCAGGAACACCAGGGCAGCCCCCCACACAGCATTGCCCTGCACACAACTACCCCACATACCACTGCCCACACACCACTACCCCCACACATCACTGCCCCACTCACACCTGGCCCACACCACTGCCCCACACACCACTAGCCCACACACCACTGCCCCACACACTACTGCCCACACACCACTGCTCACACACCACTAGCCCCACACACTACTACCCCACACACCGCAGCCCCACACACCGCTACCCCACACACCACTGCCCCACAACCACTAGCCCACACACCACTGCCCCACACAACATTAGCCCCACCCACCACTAGCACACACACCACTGCCCCACACACCACTAGCCCACACACCACTGCCCCACATACCACTAGCCAACACAACATTAGCCCCACACACCCTAGCCCACGCAGCACTGCCCCACACACCACTAGCCCACACACCACTGCCCCACACACTAGTAGCCCACACACCACTGCCCCACACACCACTAGCACACACACCACTGCCCCACACACCACTAGCCCACACACCACTGCCCCACACAGCACTGCCCCACACACCACTAGCCCACACACCACTGCCCCACATACCACTAGCCAACACATTAGCCCCACACACCCTAGCCCACACAGCACTGCCCCACACACCACTAGCCCACACACCACTGCCCCACACACTAGTAGCCCACACACCTCTGCCCCAAACACCCGTGCCCGACCCACCCCTGGCCCTCAGCCGCGTGGC